>JBBPBX010095718.1:0-13157 GCA_038048925.1 Garcialebias charrua | reverse complement strand
ATGACATCATTGTTACAGAGTCCGAGTGCCCCTCATCGGAAAAAGGGGGGGTAAGCTCACTCACCAAAGACAATGACTCGTCACAGCCCGATCACTCAGACCCATGTGTGACTGCACTACCAGTACAGGTGAATGAAATTCACACAGACAATGGTAGACGTAACACACGTCGGAAAAAACCTGATAGGTTCCTGTGTAACATTATCAGGAAGGGGCCCGCTAAGAAGGCTTACCTGTCAATCACTTTAGAAGGGGTCCTCACAGAAGAGGCCCTCCTGGATGGTGGGGCTGACATAACCATTATGTCTCCCACACTGTTGAAGGAGCTAAGGATAGCCGCTAGCGGGGTTGACAGGGAAATACCCCTCAAAGAATGTGCTGTAGTACTACAGGGACTCTCAGAGACGAGTACAACCCTTACAGCTATAGCCATGGTTCATATGCAGATTGGTGAAATGACGCTATACCACCCGGTACACGTGTCCACCGTTGACTCATTCCCATTTTTGGTGGGCCAAGACTTTATAAACCGCTTTGACGCGATTATAGATTATGGCGATCAAACAATGTGGACCAGAGTGAGCCAACCACTGCCGATCGATATGCCTACACATGGTGACACTGACTGTTTTACAGCAGGTACCGCGGAAGGCACAAAGGGGTCCTCCAACGAGAGCACAATCCCGGTAAGTGAACCTTCAGCAACAGGTGAGGCAGAAAAGGCCCAACAAGAGAGCCTCCTCTGCGAGCTGAAACAGTCAGCACTCACTGAACACTACCTACCGCAGGTAGTCAAAGGTGTTGAGATCCAAGGATCCCACACCGATGATGCTGTTTTGTCTCCTTGGACGGAGAAATCAGCGATCAGCCAAGCTTTCTATGGAACCTTGGTTAAAAAACAGTTGGGTCTAGAAATGAACAAAAAGGCTTTCCGCTTTTCGTTGGACCCCAACGATAAACAGGTAATGACCGCAAAAGGGATCATTGACCTGAAACTGATCTGGAACCAACGAGTACTGGATCACCCGTTCCTCGTGGTCCCGAACTTACCACATGCAACCTACATAGGCTCCGACATTTTGGTAAGGTTAGGTGTCCGAGTGGACATCAACAACAATGTACTGTGGTCACTAGACACAGCCACAAAGGACTCTCCTGTGCTAACAACAGAGAACCTTAAGGCTGGACAGACCATTCCAGAGGTCTGTCAGATTGCTAACAGCCATAACACTGCGGTACCACCTCAGGTTATGAACAAGCCGGTGATGTGTCACATCATGAAAGGACAAGCTATTAGCACAAAACAGGCATACTTTCAACCATCTCCTATGTTTTTCAACTTAGGACTGTCCATGGAGGCCACATGCCAAGTGACCCTCGACTGCAGAACCACGACTGTTGCTGTGTGCAACACAAGCACAGAAGAGGTACTGATCCCAAAAAACACACAGCTAGGATGGTTGATCTCTACTGATTTTCATGATTTTGAGCTAAGCATTCCATTTCTGGGAGGACTCCCAGAAAACTTGATCCCAAATCAACACACGGGGCAAGTCTTGTTCACGAAACCAACACAGGCCATAGCTCTTTTCTCCCCCACTGAGGCCGACCAGGACACTGTCCGCAGGTTCGGTTTCAACAAAGGAGGCAGTCTATGCCCCCAAACTTACAGTGCACTACCTGTAAACAGGTTTCACGACACTGAAAGGGACTCAATGGAGCTCCCCAAAGAACAAGAACCCCTCTCAATTGCTTCACAGATTGACCAGGTGGTCGCCCAAGCCGACGCCCTGAAAACTGATGAAGAAAGGGACAAACTTCGCAAAGTTCTTCTAAAATATGAGAAATCATTCTCAACTGACTCGATGGATTGTGGGTTGACCACGCTCCACACAGTGAGCATCCCAACCCCGCCTAATGCTCCCCCTGCATTTGTCAGACAGTACAAGATTCCTCTGGCAGCACATCAACCTATCAGAGAAATCATTAATGACCTGTTAGAAAAAGGTATCATCCGATACTGTAACAGCACTTACTCTGCGCCTTTATGGCCGGTGTTAAAACCTAATGGTAAGTGGAGACTCACTATAGACTACAGAAAGCTAAACAAACAAGTTCCCTTATCCAGATGGCCTATGACGCAACTCCAACAGGAACTGCCCAAGGTCACCAATGGTAAGTACTTCTCGACTCTCGACGTCGCCTCTGGTTTTTGGACCATCCCTGTGCGCGCCGAGGACCAGTACAAACTAGCTTTCACTTTTGGTGGCCGTCAGTACACCTTTAACAGGTGTCCCTTTGGCTACGCTAACTCACCTGCAGAGTTCAACATTTTCTTGAACAAAGCATGTCCAGACGCCCACGAGCGTGGGACACTGATCTACGTGGACGATGTCCTTTTGAGACAGCCAACACTGGACTCACATTTGGCTGAGATCGACCACGTTCTGAATCAGCTGACAACTGCTGGTGCTAAAATATCACTGTCAAAATGCCAATGGTGCAGAACCAAAGTGGACTACGTTGGCCTACTTGTAGGTCCTGACGGAGTACAACCACAGCTGACTCGCACCCAAGGCCTCGACAATCTCAAAGTCCCCACCAATCTCAAAGAACTACAAAGTTTTCTGGGCGTGTGTAACTACTCGAACCAATTCATCGAAAACTATGCGGACCTTGCGAAACCACTGACTGAACTCCTTAAAAAAGACGTACCATTTGTTTGGACTGACAAACAGCAACAGGCAATGGACGCTCTTATAAACAGGATCAAGTCAGCCCCTTGTTTAGTCTACCCAGACTACAACAAAGAGTTTTACTTGGAAGTGGGCTTCTCAGCTCATTGCATAAGTGCGGGTCTGTACCAGATACACGACAGAGACAAACGTGTGGTAGCCTACGCCAGCAAAACGATGGCAGGCCCCGAGTTGAGATTCTCAGACTGTGAGAAAGCTTTACTGACCACAGTGTGGGCAGTTAAACATTTCTCCAGCTACATTGGTGGACAGAAAATCATTGTGGAAACACAACACCAGCCAGTGACCTTTCTTAACAGTGAACGCATCAGAGATGGTGTGGTGACAAACTCACGTGTTGCGACGTGGCTCATGGCGCTTCAAAGTTTTAACCTAGACATACGTTATGGTCAAAACAAGAAGTCTCATCTGGGGACGGACTTGGCAATCTGCCAGAAGTGTACACAAGATGTACCAGCCACCCAGCCGCCGGTTGAGGAAAAAACCCCAGTAACTGAAGACCCGAATCACCACTTCTTTGATGACAATATCTGCAAAGATATGACAACATTGTACGTGGATGGATCTTCATTCCTCCGCGACAAAATCTGTAGGGCAGGTGTTGGAGGAGTTCTCCTCCAAGACCATGAACAGATAACTTTCAGCTACAAATTAGGCTCTCAGACTTCTCAGTATGCTGAGATTGCAGGAATCCTAATAGCTCTCCAGATGGTAGTAGAACGCTCCATCAAGACGCTAGTCATCTGCACTGACTCTAACTATGCTCGTTTGAGTTTCGCTTGTCACCTCGCTGTGTGGAAACAGAACGGTTTCCTAACAAGCGACAGAAAAGTGGTCAAACACAAAGAGCTTTTCATAGCGTGTGATCACTTGGTGACATCACATGACTTACAGATCTACTGGAAGAAAGTTCCGGGGCATTCTAGAGTCCCAGGCGATGACAAGCATTACAATGACATTGCAGATTCCTTAGCCAAAGAAGGAGCCGACGAAGGTCCTCTATGGTCCTTCGACCCCTCCTGGTTAATCGAGACTCTGCCAACACATCCTTCAGTCAGAGTTATGGCAGTCACACGTGCACAGGCCGCAACCAGACCTGCTGACAACGCAGTCTCTGTACGACCCGCACTGACTGACCCAGACATCATCCAACTACAAAAGTCGGATCCCGCTATCAACTCCATGATACTGTACCTGACTGATCCGAACAAAAATAGTCCGTCTAAAGACGACCTGGATTCCGATCCAGACCTTAAGGTCCTCTATCAGCTGCGCAAACAGCTAAAACTAATCAAGGGCATCTTAACTTTCGCTCATGGACCAACGTCCTCACCTGTGTTCGTGGTTCCCCATGACCAAAGGGGGGTGATGTTAGTTCATGCCCATGATCTCCCGTCCGCAGGACACAAAGGAGATAAAGCCACGCTGACGGCATTAAAACAAATTGCCTATTGGCCTGGAATGAAGAAGGATGTCAAGGACTACATTGAAGGGTGCGTGGTCTGTGGCCAGTTTCAGCCAACCAGACCACTTCACAGAGCACCACTGCAAAGCAGAGGCATTGCATTCCCATGGTCTGACCTCCAGATCGACTGGGTTGGACCACTCACTAAGAGCTCTAGAGGAAATAAATATTTTCTCACGGTAACCTGTGCATTCACCAAATGGGTAGAATGCCTACCAGCTCCTAACGACACAGCACAAACCACTGCTATGTTGTTAATGAATCATATATTCTCAAGGTTTGGACTTCCCCTTCGGGTGAACTCAGACCAAGGTACACACTTCACAGGTGAAGTGATGAAAGAACTGTGGAAGACGCTAGGCGTCAAGGCCAACTTTCATGTCGGCTACCACCCACAGGCTTCAGGCCAAGTAGAAAGAGCAAACAGAACTGTGGTGAGTATTTTGAAGAAATACGTGGCTGCAAACCACAAGGACTGGGACGTGAAACTCCCTCTGGTCCTCATGGCCATAAGAGCCACTCCACACACATCAACTGGCATCTCTCCCTTCGAGATGATGACCGGTCGACAAATGACTCTCCCTCTACACCTGTTGTACCAACCAGGCGACGCCGCCATGGCGACAGCCTACACCACACAACAATACATGAAAGATTTGAATGTACACCTCAGAAACACTTTTGCTTTCGCCCAGAAAAACCTGGAAAAATCCGCTGAAGGACGTAAGGCGTACTACGACCAAAAGGCCTCTCACAATGAACTCCAAGTGGGAGACAGAGTCTGGTACTATACGTTCGCCCCAGCAACCGGGAAAGGAGGGTCCGAGACCGGAACTCTCGCCCGCAAACTAATGCCCAGGTGGACTGGACCTCATCTGATAACAGACAAAGTGTCCTCAGTCGTCTACGAAATCAAAATCAGCAAAGGCCGCAAAGAGCCAATTGCTAAATGGGTACATCGAAATCAGATCAAACCTTACAAGGCGTTCAATGACTCCACAAAAGACAAAGATCTCACAAACACACCGACTTCATGGGATAATAAGGTCGTCCAAACACAAGTTAGTAAATAAACTAATCAGGTTTAAACTACCGTATTTCCCACCCTATAAGTCGCATTGTCCAATTTGAACTTAGAAACGCTAAGCCTAAAACCCACAACAAAAACTAATCTTAACAACCGTTTAAATCCACGAGATTTAATTTGACCTCGGTCATAAAGTTGAGACCTGTTTTCTTGTGTGTTGCACTTTGGAATCTGACGACAAGAGTGTGTCGAAGCAGTGAAACGTTGTTTCCTTGTTGTTTAGTCATTACTGTTGTCATTAGTTGAGATATTGTTTGGTTCTGAACACTCCCAGCCAAAAAGGTTTTGTATTAACATTGGTTAATGAATGATATGGATTTAACTATGCCAACATGCAGTTCGTTTTGTTAAATCTCAATCGTCGAAGAGTCAATGTAGTTTAAAGCTACTCAAGGTACCATAAACTACATTGACCTCACAATTTCTAAATTGAACCGATTCGATCGTTTCTATTCTAGATTGTCTATTCATTTTGATGAGTCTCGCCATAGACTTCAAAATTTATTAGGAATACCAAATCCTACGTCGTTCGTCTAAAAGACAACAGACATTTAGATCAAACTATATTTCATTTTATGTTAGTTTAACCTAAACTAAGTAATGAATGGAGGAATAGTTTGGAATTAGAGGCCTTCGTTACAGAAGCCCTCCAAAATTCTATAGGTACAGATCCCTATACCTAATTTATAGATTTGATCCACCCCTTAATTGGTAATTGTAGCTGATCTAAACCATGATAGCTTACATACCAGGTGCATATAGGTAAGGCTTAATGTAAAATCCCAATCATAAGCCCACCTTAAAAACCACATAAATGCATGACACATAGAACCAGAGTGGCACGGACTGGAAACCAACCAGCCTTCAACCTTCGATGTGGGGACATGCTACTTCAACGTTGGTCTTCAACCTTCATCCAAGGGTCGCCTCCTCTGCGTCAATCGAGGGATCCCCTCTACATGCTGATTATGAAAACAATTGTTGCTGATCAATCAACAAAACTAATCGTTGTGGATTTACTGCTGTGGAATTACCGCTGTGGATTATAAGACTTTGCTTTCCAAGGGATCACAGACTTTGTTTGCCAAGAGTTAACAGACTCAGTTTTCCAAGGGATTAAAAGCTTTTCGCAATGGGATTACCTCCGAACAGTATGGAATTTCAAAAACTTTATGGGATTATAATTTTTGATTTTTCTTTTCCACTTGCTGGATTACTTCAAGATCAAAGACAGTTCAAGGTTTCCTTTCGTGTTGGACCCCATCCCCAAGGACTGGCGATGGCTTCCAAAAGGGGGGAGATGTAGTGGACCTACCCAGGGTCAAATTAAGGTTTTTGAACTGTCCAGTGATGACCTTTACTGACCTCTCAGTAAAGCAAGACATTTACTACAAAATTATTCATTTAGCTATAATCTGATAACATAGTCACCAATAAGAGACTATTTCTATCTTTGATTTTAGGCTGATGTGATCAAAAGAATAACTTTTGTCATTTTCATGATGTGTGCTTTTAAGCTGTGTTATTCTGTGAGAGTTAAACTGTGTTTCACTGCTGTGTCAAAGGTGCAATCTCGGGTCACAGAGACTTCTTTTAATTTTGTTAATTCAAATGTTATCAAATGAATAATTTTATTTGTAAGAGCATCAGTACATTTTAATGTCAGATAAATCAAATACTCTGCTTAATTCAAAATGTTGTACATGGAGGATTTCTCCTCTCCTCTCGAACTTGCATGTGAAGATAAAAGGAACACTTTATCTCATTCATTTTAGCTTGAGCTCAGGACAATCTAGACACCCAAAGACTTTTGTTTTTGTCCTATTTAATAATCAAGCTATTATCATTAATAGGTCCCATATGTTATGCTCTGATGACGTTTGTTTATTCATACAACAGTGTTGGTAATGAGTTAAGAAAGTTCTAAATCTGCTGTATCATGAGACTGGCGTCTTAAACTAACTTTCTTATCCTTTCTGACATTTTTAATCTAACTTATGCCTCCTCTCAGTGGCTCCTGGCTTAACAGACTGAATCAGAAAGAGCTACGTCTTTCTAGGTCAAGTTAGCCTTAAAAGAGCTCTGACTTCCTGTTTTCCTTGAAGTCTGCTGGAGTAAGCCTCAAACTATGGTCTTCTCCAAAGAACTGATGATCGTCTAGTCACACGCTAAGGACACGTCATTCAGTTAAAAGATTTATAACATGCCTGTTATAAATCTATTTCAAGCCGTGAAAAGCTCTCTTTTATTGACATTCCTTTAAGGAACGTCTTATCTTGGAAACACCACCAGGAGCTGCCGTTACTTTCGGTTCGAGTCAAGGCGCACGTCTGGAGACGCTGAGAATGGTAAACGAACTGACCAAACTGGACCGAGGGAGACTGACCATCTTCACGAGGTAACAAGTCGTCAAATGCTTTGCCAAGGGTACCAACGTGTAGCTTTAATCGGCCGGAGAACTGCCATGTTTCTGGTTAAAACACATCAAGATAACTCCCTGACTCTTAACTTTTCTTCCTCCATAAATTTCTCCTCCTAAATCTTTCCCTCTCTATCTAAGCTGGAAACTATTTTAAGCTGAAATGCCCACAGACTAAATATGTTAACATCCAATATTTATGTCTGTTGTGTTAAATTTAAGTTTGCTGACGTATTAATTTGAAAGAAAGTGAAATCATGTCAATCAAGTGTAATGGTGTTAATTTAGTTGATTTATTTTAAATAAATGATAGTGTCTCTTTGACATATCAAACTAAGTTAACGTCTTTGTCACTTAATGGCTTTGTGTATTTATCCATCATAAAGATCACAGAAATATTGGGTAAACTGAAAAAGAACAGAATCCGTGAATTTACTATTCAATCTGAATAAGTAGATTAATTAAGGATAAAGAGGTCAGTATTAATATTGACCTCCTCATAATTCTTACACAGGGAAAGTAACTATTGTTTGTTTGGTTGGTTTAAGTTTAGATATATCTACGAATTTAAAGTAGAAATGCTTACAGCACCTCAACAGAACATGACTGGTTGACATACTACACTTTAAGTTTTTTCTTCATTACAAAATACATGTTAACAAAATAATATAACAATTGTGTTTTCAGCTCTATGTACACACTATACTGTTCCAAGTGTTTTCTTAGAAATAAAAGTAAACAGTTAAAATAAGCTTTGTAGTGTAAAATAAAATCAAACCCTCACACAACTGGTTCAAGTATTTTCTTAAAAACAAAATAACCATTTTAACAATATGGAGTACTTCTAAAACAGTACTGAAAATCTGAATTACCTGTGAGATGCTTCATCAGATCAGATTACGACGGACATCAAACACTTCGCTCCTCCGGGACATTAATGTACACTTCACATGCACGTTCTTGCCTTTTACCTCAAGGAGAGTAAAGTAGTGTCTGTATTTCCACTTTGAAAACGCCAACTTTCCCTCCAGACTCGCCATTGCTGCAGGACTTCACTTTTCAGCTTTGAAGCTCCCTGCAACGCTGCGTGTATGAACTGAACAACAGAACCCCTGATTGGCTGACCTCTGCCTGACACTCTATTTTAGCCAATCAGCATCATCCTTATTGTTTCACCCCTCCCTCCCGTCTGCTGCCTCCACCCTCCCTCCCCTCTGCGCCGTCCACCCTCCCTCCCCTCTGCTCCGTCCTCCCTCAAAGGGGAAAAAAGTAACAAGCAGCTTTACGAGAGCCAGAGCTGAAGACAAAAGTAACGTACACCCATTTAGTGTTTGTAACGGTAATGGCGTTGTAACGATAGACATAGTAACTACTTAGATTAACCGTTAATGAAAAAAATAACGCCGTTTGTAACGCCGTTTATTTGTAATTCCGTTATTCCCATCACTGGTTAAGACAAATCCATTTCCTCATTCCTGTCAGTGAAGGATGAAGCGATCACTTGACTTTTGGCAAAAAAACTAAATAAAAGTCCAGCTCTGGGATAAAGAAGGGATATTTAATACATTTTGTGTCACATACAAAACAGTCCTGCATCGCTTTGCAATCCTTTGAATGAGAACGAGCCGCGGCACTGCGGCTGGGACATGTGGGGGCGTGGGTTGGGGCGTGACAAACAACTCTGTTTTTATTGGCTGGTCAGTGTCCGGGTCACTCTGTGTTTTTAGTGTTTTTATAAATGCTGATAGAGAAGCAAGGGGACTATAGTTTTTTTCAGAGATTACTTTGTCTAACATCAGTCTGTCAGTAGATGCTGACAGAGTGAAGAAATATGTTAAAAATATATTGTTTGAAAAGTTACAGACTACATTACAATGTTACATTACAAAGGAGATTGTCGTGGACTTCAGGAAGAGGGATGCACAACATGCCCCTCTGACCATCAACAGCACCGCAGTGGAGAGAGTGGACAGCACCAAGTTCCTGGGAGTGCACGTCTCAAAGGACCTGTCCTGGAGCAGGAACACTGCAGCACTGGCGAAGAAGGCTCACCAGCGCCTCTACTTTCTCCGCAAGCTGAAAAGGGCTGGAGCTTCAACCTCCATCATGTGCACCTTCTACAGAGGTGCCATAGAAAGTGTCCTGACCAGCTGCATCACTGTGTGGTTTGGTGCATGCACTGCATCCTGCCGCAAGAGCCTCCAGCGCATCGTGAAAGCAGCTGAGAAGATCGTCGGCACCTCCTTGCCCTCACTGCAGGACTTACACAGCAAACGCCTCACTCGGAAAGCCCACCGCATGGCAGGTGATCCCACACACCCACTACACAGCCGCTTTAGACTGCTGCCATCAGGGAGGAGACTGAGGAGTCTCCAGGCTCGTACCAGCAGACTGAGAGACAGCTCTGTTCATCAGGCAGTCAGAATGCTAAACACTCTGCCTGCTCTGCCTCCCCTCCCATTTGAACTGCCTTAACACAAAAAACTTTCTCACACATTACCACTCAACACAAAGTTTTTAACACTGGACTCTGTGTCATCAAACGGGTTATTCACTAAACTCTCGGTCATGTGTTCATTCAGTTTGCACTACTTCTCATATTTGCACTAATGTTTGTATTACATTACTGCCTATAGTCATACTACTGTTTACATTCACTGTTTACATTTATTAATACTGTTTACATTTATTACTACTGCTTTACATTTATTACTACTGTTTACATTTACACTACTTTTATCTACACTACTGCAGATACATATACAGCATTCTCTGACTAGCCTTATCTAAGGATGCCAAATGTGCCTTACTTCATATGCCACTTTGCCTCTATACCAACATCAACTACCTCATACATATACTGTGTACATTAACTTATATGCTGCTGTGCCACTCTTTGCAAATGTCAACGCTAGAAACTTCAGTTTATTTTATAGATTTACGTTTTTATACTTTTCATACTACTATGCAAAAACTCAGGACAGTATTACACTTTTATTATTTCATTTTATGCTTATGTTCATTGGGTGTTTGGTGTTTTAGGGGTGTTTGGTGTTTCAGTGTTGGTGTAAATTTTCATACTTTTATACTATTATGAAAAAACTCAGGACAGTGTTACACTTTTTTACTATTTTATGCTTATGTGTATTAAATGTTTTAGTGTTTAGATGGTTACTGTTGCACCGAGGGACTGAGAGAAACGCAATTTCGGTCCTGTGTATGTCCTGTACATATTGCAGTTCTGACAATAAAGTTGACTTTGACTTTACATACCCCACCTTTAAGCAAATGATAGACTGACACACACCTCTGCTATAATTTACAGCTAACAAATAATTGTTTAGGTGCTTTTTATTGTTAAATTTCAGATAAACGAGCGCGTGCCTTCTTCCTGGTTGTTGTCGTCCCGCACGCGCATGCAACAGCACCAAGCGCCAAACTATCTTTAAAGCAGATTATTAAATCACATTTAGTAAGAAAACGTTAGACTGAGACACACCTATGCTATAATTTACAGCTAACAAATAATTGTTTAGGTATTTTTCTTCAGAGAAAGGGGCCGCTCCTCCCTCCATCTTTTTTTTTTCTTCAGAAAAGCCTCTCGGCTGTTGCTGAAGCTAGTCTCCGGTGTTTTTTCAGTCCAAAAACGCTCAGGGAGTTGCATGACTCACTGGAAATATGCTTAAAGTTATAAAACACTCACCATCTACTATAGACTCCAGAAGAGAAGTGGCTATGTCAAGGCCAGTCTCTCTCCCACTGTTGGCTGGGCGTCGGCCGTAAATCTCGTCCATTTGGTCACACCACTTCCAACTTTTTCGGTCTGCTCCGCTCCTCCCATTGTGGTCCTTAATGTTTTTATAATCACTTTTGAGTTTTTTAAGCTTTGCTCGAATTTGTTTTGGTGTACGGTGGAAGCCCTGCGCCGCCATCTTCGAAGACAACTCTTGAAAAATCCTTTCATTGCGCTTCATCCCATCCAGCTCACTCTGAATATTTTCATCGGCCAGCAAATAAAGAAAAGCCTGAACCTCCCCCTCATAGCAGAGGACTCCGGGGCGGACCTCGTTTTGCTCCGCCCTTCATCCGCTCTGCGTGTGTACGTTTTGCACCTCAGTCGCAGCTCTGCTCCGGAGCAGGGATCAGCCGACACTCGAGCGACCCCCTACAGTGCAACGTATTGGGTCCGGCCGTGATTCGTGGTACGTAGGTGCTTCAGGCGTTTTGGATTGCTCCGCCTGCCTCATTTGAATCAGCCCTCTGAGTGGATGTTCATTTGCGCCGCGCTTTTTTTCAAACCAGTTTTCAGTTAGAGCGACGTTCGAGCTGCAGGAAGCAGCTACAGAGAGATCTCCTTCGGTGGATTAACTTCTTGCACTGTAAGTAAACTCTTCAAACTGTTATGTGCAGATGAAAGTGGGAATTTCTGGGTGGAGTTGCATGTTCTCTCTGTGCATGCGTGGGTTTTCTCCGGGTGCTCCGGTTTCCTCCCACAGTCCAAAAACATGCATGTTAGGCTTTAAACTGTTTGCTAGCGTTGTATTCTGGTCGTTTGTGGGTTTCACATGCTTTATTTTAAGTGTTTTATTTGAGCCACGTGACCCGACCGTGTTGGGCTAACTGCTAGCTCAAAAAAGCTAAGAATCAGGCGAGTCATCCTAGTTTTAAACTGTTTCTGTTTCTTGACTTTGTTCTAGTCAGGGGTCGGGAACCTATGGCTCGCGAGTCATATATGACTCTTTTGATGGCTGCATATGGCTCTCAGACAAATCTTTAATAATAATATTTTTAAAAAGTCGATAAAAATATAAAACATGGCCGCGAGTGGCTGGAGCCAATCACAGCTGTCCGTGGGTGACTGGCACTGACTAGAGCCAATCACAGCTGTCCGCGGGTGACTGATCAGGAAGTAAACATCCCTCCTAGCAGCTAGCTTAGCTAGTTGTAGAAACCCGTGTGATTGCTTTTGTGGAGAGAGCAGGTTCTGCAGTGTGTCTGATATGCAATGATAAAATTGCCTCGATGAAACGCTCAAATATAAAGCGGCACTTCGACACGACATGTTGCCTTTGCATCAAAATATCCTGTGGGGGACAGCAGGAAAAAAGCATGTGAAGAGCTGCAAGCTGATCAGCAGCACCTTCGTGTTTGGACTCAACAAGGTGACTGGAATTCAGCTAGTTTTGCTGGTGCTTTAGCCATTGTGAGAAACGGGAAGCCATTCACAGATGGTGAGTACGCCAAAACATTCATGCTTATGTTGCCAATGAACTTTTTGACGACTTTTCGGATAAAGACAAGATAATTAAACGAATAAAAGACATGCCATGACACACTACGTGAAGAAAGTCTTGCTGTTTTGCCTCTGAAAGGGACAACAAGAGGGGATGATTTATTAAAAACTTTCACTGAGTTGATGATGATGATGAT
>JBBPBX010095716.1:0-13157 GCA_038048925.1 Garcialebias charrua | reverse complement strand
TTCTTCTTTTACAGTTCTTCAGATTTTAGCTACGTTCATTAAAGTTATAACAGAGCAGTAAAACAGTACTGGAAATGAAAAACGTGAAGCGTTTAGGGCTTTGAATAAACAGTCTCTCTCTCTAAACTTCTAGTTGCTTATTCTAGTATTTTTTGGTCATTTTAGGGTTCTATGGGGGGAAAAAACAATCCAAACTGATACTTTTTTTTGCATAATGTACCATCATTTAGCTTCAGTTTTATCTTCACTTCTGGAATTGATCAGCAGTACTGTATTTGTTTGTATCCTAATGTTAGTTCCAATAGCTTGTGCAGTAACTCATTATTTATCGTTCTGTTCAACTGTCTTACAGGTTGTTCATTTATACAAAACAATGAGCTCCATAAACCAACGTATCCAAGACTACCTGGCAGAGAGAAGGAGGCGAAGGACCAGGCTAGTGACTAAAGATGGACACTGCAACATTGAGTATGGACACATCAAGTACAGCACTCAATTTGCCTTCTTGGCTGACTTCTGGACCACCTTTGTGGAGATCAGGTGGCGTTTTGTCCTCATCTTTTTCACCGCATCATTCACCATGAGCTGGTTCATCTTTGGACTGCTGTGGTACTGGATCGCCAGGAATAATGGGGACTTGACGTGGCAAAACCCCTCTGAAGATCACTCTCCTTGTGTCAGCAATGTTGTGGGACTCACCACAGCCTTCCTATACTCAGTTGAAACCCAGATGACGATTGGGTACGGCGGACGAGCGATCACGCCTTTATGCCCGGGTGCAGTGGCTGTTCTCATTATCCAGTCCCTTCTCGGAGCGATTATCGACTGCTTCATGTGTGGAGTCATCCTGGCCAAGATCTCCTTACCCAAAAAGAGGGCTAAAACCATCACATTCAGTGAGATGGCTGTCATCTGTCCAAGAAATAATTCACTTTGCCTGTCAATCAGAGTGGCCAACCTGCGCAAGACCCTGATGATTGGGAGCCAGATCTACGGCAAACTGTTGAGGACAACAACAACACCAGATGGGGAGACAATCATCATGGATCAGGTGAACATTGACTTCATGGTAGATTCTGGGAAGGACAACCTGTTCTTTGTGTGTCCGCTCACATTATACCACGTCATCAACAAGAGCAGCCCCTTCTTCGAGGTAGCAGTGGACACACTACACAACCAAGACTTTGAGCTGGTGGTATTCCTTGATGGCATAGCAGAGTCCACAAGTTCTTCCTGCCAAGTGCGGACCTCTTTCATTCCTCGGGAGATTATGTGGGGCTTCAATTTTATGCCCATCATCTCTAGAAGCAAAGAGGGCAAGTACAGAGTAGATTTCTCCAACTTCTCCAAAGTAGTACCTGTGGCCACTGCACACTGTGCATACTGTTACCACAATATCAACAGTAACCATCTGCTTTCCAGGGAAGGACATGACAACCTGGGCTTTGAGGTGATTGAAATTAATGACCCTCTCGATGTTACCAAGATGTGAAAGTCTTCATGCAAAACAGTCCCCAATAAACTGACTATTGGTGGTTTGGGATGCTCATGAACAAACTTCTTGTGGGTAGACTGCTGGAGGAAGTAAATCACACATCCTGGTGCTTAGCAGTAAAATGAGTTGAGGAAACCAACTCATGTGTTACTTGTTTTATATCTGGTTGACTTAAGAAAACTTGCGTGGAGTCAAGGCACTTCCATGTACTGTGTGTAAAGCCAATTTTATCCTTTTCTGCTGACCAGAAACATGTTTTCAGATAGAAGACATTGTCACGTTGGATGGTGAAACTTCAGTGCAAGAACACAAAGCTTTCTCTCGAGGGAAATATAGATATAAATGAAGATAGGTGTGTCTAACATACTTCTGATCTTTGATGATTTATTTAGGTTTCATAAAGGAAACAAAGAAAGCACAGTAATTGTGTAACCACACAACTGAGCTAATACTTGAAGAATTAGAAGGTGGTCCTGCTCGTGTCCTTGTCGATGTAGCTGGTCAATAAATCATGAAGAATGATGCTTTGGCACTAAGACATGTGACTGGAGTCTGGGCCAGTCTTTTAAAATTGTGACATTTGTATGAATGAAGAATGAAGACATTATGAGAGAGCAGTTCTCTCAAGAAATGCTTAATTTTCCTACATACAGATCTGACTTTAAAAAATGATTTTGTAAAGTATTTTTGTAATTGTTTTTCTCAGGGGTAAATAAATAACTAAAGACTATTTTTACATTCTATAATTGTGTTTGTGTCATTGTTATTACCTGCATTCATAAAATATGTGCAATCTAGTTGCTTGTGTATGTATGAGAGTGTATAGTTTTTTGTCAGGGTGTCTAGCTGTCAGCAACATATCTCATGAACCACTGGGCAGATTTTTGTGAAGGAGGCGCAATGAGCTGCTGCTGAAAAACTCGAAAAACCTGTGCGTGAGTATTATGATAAAGCTTTGATAAGTCCATATTTATTTAAATAAAAACTTTATAATTAAATTTAAGATCATTTAAGAAAGTCCTAAATTCTACTAACTGTCTTTTTTCATTACATCAAACAAACTGGACGAATTGTTTGTTGAAGAGAGTTTTGAGAGCTTAGTCATGGGTAAGGCTACATCCGATGCTGCTAGCGATTCGGCTAACACCCTCAATGCTAAGCGGCACCGACAGGGAAGCTCAGACAGCGCTTCGGCACCGTCTCCTGTTAATTCAGGCTTCACGTAATCCTGGAGTCAATTGACCAGAAGTTATCTAGCTTGGACGCCCGGCTAGCATTAGTGGAGGTGCTGCACATAGAATTTCAAGGCCTGAGGGAGTCTTTAGAATTTAGCCAACAGCAAGTAGCATCTCTCGCCAGTGAAAACCAGGAACTGAGGGGAACAGTAAAAAAAACTTACAGAGGAGATAACTTAGCTATCCGGTGAGAATGAAAAAAATGAAAGAGTCAATATTGGATATCAAAGCCAGAAGCATGCGGGACAATCTAGTCTTCTCTGGAATCCCGGAGCAAGCAGAGGAAGATGCTGAGGCCTCGGTCCGTGCCTTCATGCAGACCCAGCTGAAGTTGCAGAGTGACGCGGTTAATTCTATCACTTTTCACCGAGTCCACCGCCTCGGAGGTAAGAAACCTGGAAACAATAGGCCACGGCCGATTATAACTAAATTTGAGCATAACAAACAAAAAGAACAGGTTAAAAGCCGAGGTACGGAACTACGTGTCACAAACTAGAGCATGAATGACCGATTTCCTGCAGAAATTCTGAGTAGAAGGCGCGTTTTGTTCCTGATTAGAAAGAAAAATATAAACAAAGGCAGAAGAGCTACAATTTCGGTGGATAAACTTTACATCAACGGTCAGCTGTTTAGAGATCCAGAAGCTACTTGTTGGCTTTATTAGTCATATCATTAAGGTCAGAATGATTTTCAGGTGATAATATTAATTAATATTATTAAATATAATATTTATTAATATTACTTACCAGATATATGTAATTGTTCAGCAATGGTCGGTTGGTGGGTTACAAAGATAGTGGTGGTACACAACGTGGGATGACACTTGATGTGGTAAGGGGGTTCATTTGTTGTTTTTTCTTATCTCAATTATCTTTTAGTGTTTATCATTTCTCTTTCTTTTTTGTCTCTATTTTTTTAACTTAACCATTATCCAGCTAAGCTAGCTAGTTCTACCAGGCCTTGCTGTACCTCAGTCCACTGCCTGTGTTGAAGTTTCAACCTGCGACATGCAAGGAGATTCTTCGTTCAAACCCCCTGAAGAAATAACAGGTGAGTAAAATGTCATCAAACTTGCAGCTGTATAAAAATGAACAGACCACTGCACTGTTAGCCTGTTATCATTTGAACTCTTTCTGCGTTGAAAAAATATAGTAGTTTCCACAAGACAAACATGTTTTTTTTTACATTATTTGAGGTCTGACAGTACTGCATCTTTGAAAACATGCCAGCCATTTCTCTGTTTCTGTAAGTTATTCGCACAGTTTTGCTGGGAGCATCGGTGACATGCTGTCACAGAAAAAAATAGCAATCCTGTCATCAATGTGTATAAGCATACAGTTTAACTATACATAAGACTGTTTTGTTTATTGTCAAATATGAATTAATACTTTCTTTGTGTGGCAGGAAGCAGGTGAAGACTCCACCTGCTGCCAGGATAATTGCTTGCTCAGCCAATAACACTAGGGGCGCTCACTATAAAAGAGCATAGGCTGCGTAAGGGTCTTGTTTGATACGTCTGTTCAGCAATTCAAAGACGCCTACTTACGGACGTGTCACACCGCGCTCCGTGTTACATTTGCTGCATGCTGAGTACAGGTGAGGTTGGCTTCCTGCGCATCTACCGTAGCTCCAAATGTGTAGTTATTTATTTTTATATCAGCAGATAATTGTCAGCGTATTCACAATCTCGTTGATGGTGAGTGAAGTGACTCCTCCTGCCAGCGTGTTGCTGTGAGCGTTCCCATTGGTGCGGGAGTGAGGAAAAAGCCTGATCGGTATGTGGAAACAATCACAAGCCTTATGTTAATCAACTTGCTCTAAACTATTTTATTGTGAATTGTAGATTCATTTCCACAATCACCACTGCTGCTTTGCCGGGTTTTGAAATAACCTCAGAGACGCTGCGCGTCCTACAAACATTTGGAGCGGCGTGGACACACCCACGCCACGAGACAGAAGAGGGAGCGGAGGCTTTTGCGCAGCACCTGCTGGAGTGCTGCTGTGACCGTTCTTGGATGTTATCGTTGTTTTTAATGAGTTCTTTACCTGTATTTTATTAGTAGCTTGTGCACTTTTCTTTTTGTTTAAATTATTTATTTCCTTTTTTTATTCTTCTACAGATTGGCGAGGAAAGTGCGTGTGACCTGGATGGTGGCGTTCCTCTTTGTGTGATTGCAGTCCCCAGCACAGACAGGTGGAGGGATTCAACAAGTGTGTGTGTGTGTGTGGAGAGTTCACGGGTGGCTGTATTTATTTTAATTTAGGAGCCTCCCATCCAGGACCCGAGTAAACCTCGCCAACTGCGTTTTATAGTTTGTAATCTTTCTTAGATCTTCAGCTACAGACAGGTATTCCTCTGTTTTTATAGTTTTTAATAAATTATCATTAACTTGGAACCTTGTCTCTTTCTTATTGCAAACACACCTGCGTGTTATTTGATTTCCTGGGTGAAAGTCCCAGGTGGCGCTGTTGGTACAAATATAATTACAGTAGAATGTTAATTTAAAACACTGATTGCCACACTTGGCATTTGTTGGTAGGGCATTTTTGCAATTTTAAGCAGAGACTTGTGTTTCAAGTATTTTTTTGGGGGGAGTTTTAATTACAAAGTATTTTACTTGTTTGTTTTTATTTGTTTTTCTCAGGCAAAGCAGCAGCTGGTTAACTGGTGGAATTTTAACAAGTGGGTAAGATTTTTTTTTTTCCTCTCTCCAGTTTGAGTCCTGTATTAAAAACATCCCTTTATGGGTCAGGACTCAGTTATGCAGGCAGACACACAGAAGCTGGAAAGCTTGATTGTTCAGTTGAGAGCTGAAAATGAAAAGCTGCGCCAGGAACAGGCAACAGCTGGGCCTGCTACACGATCTACCACAGAGTCACCATTTACTGCAAGCCCCTCTGTAATGGAGAGGTTTGTATTTGTGCCACGTGATAGAAAGTGTCCCATGTTTAGAGGGAAGGGAGGCATTGGATTAACTGAGTGGCTCGAGGAGGTACAGGCCTGCATGAGGCTACGCCATTTGTCCATGGCCGATCAGGCATTATTTTTATTTGATCATTTGGTAGGGGAGGCACGTGATGAAATTAAGTTTCTTTTTTTTTCTTTCCATTTATAGATGGCCTCCCTTCACACCTTTTAGCCATCCTCTCACTCCAATATATATATATATATATATATTATTATATTTTTTTTTTTTTTTTTAAGAGAGAAAGAAAGAAAAGAGAAAGTAAGACAACAAATCAACAATTATCAACCAAAAGAGCACAAGGCAAACACACCCAACCTCCGTCCACAATCCTGCAAAGCACATGACAGAACACAACAATGGAACATACATGCATAAAGACTAATAATATTCATGAGCTTGCAGTAGAATTCTATAAATACACATACCCATACCTACAAATATATATATAGTATACATACATATACTTTTATATTCATTCATATACCCATCTACATATCTGCATATATCTATATATACATCCCTGCATCCATTTGTGTGTGGTTGTGAGCATGCATAAGTGAATAAGGTTCCTCCAATAGAACATTTAGTAGCGACTGTGAAGCATCAGAGATCCGTCCCCCCAAAGCCCGAGGCAGACGAAGGGGCGATCAAAGCCCAAGACCCCAGGAAGGACCCCGAGCCCAGAGTCCCCAGGACCACCCGAACAGGACGAGCCACTAGCCCACTCCCCAGATCCTACCAAGAGAAAGAACTGGACGAACCCCACCAGCGACCTCATACAATGACCCCCCGGGGTCGCCCGCGACAAATTCACAGGCCCCCGCCGGAGCCCGTTGCACCGACGTAGCCCCAGGGCCGGTCACCAAGGCCCGGGCACCGGGGACGCCCACCCCTCAGGCCCAGACCCGACCGGACCAGAGGGCACAAGCCCCACCAGGTAGCCACCAGGCCGAGCCGACAAACGCCCAAGCGCCCAACCCCAGATAGTGAGGGCCCCAAGCACGCCCGCAGGCAAAGGAACACCCACCAGGGGGGCCACGTGGCAGGAGCGTGACACTAAGTAGCCTCAGAAGTATCAGAGAGGGGGCAGTCCAAGACCCAGCCTGACACTTAAACATTCATACACAGACACACTCATTCAGACCCACCCTCATCCTCACCCTCAGTCACAGAAAGACAAACAATAACGACACGTTCCATTCATAATCCCGATGCACACTCTATACCCCCTAGGTCCAAGACATGTACCTGCTCCCTGCATGGGGCAGCCCACATCCAATCCGATCAGGCATTCTTTTTATTTGATCATTTGGAAGGGGAGGCACGTGATGAAATTAAGTTTCGACCTACTGCAGAGCGTGAAGACCCTGCCAAAATTATATTTATTTTAAAAGAACTGTACGTTTGTTATGAATCATACGTGGCACTCCAGGAGGCATTTTTTTCTCGCCGTCAGAGGGATGATGAAACGCTACAGGAATTTTAATTGGCTCTAATGAGTCTGATGGAGGCAGTTAAATCCCATACTACTAGTGATTTTCATAATACAGAAACACTGTTGCGTGAGCAATTTGTTGAGTATGTGTTGGATGGGGCTCTTTGTCGTGAGTTAAAACGGTTTGTGCGCAGGAAGCCAACAGCCACCTTGCTTGAGGTTAGAACAGAGGCATTTCGCTGGGAGCGTGAGGTACGGCCAAGTAGTGTATCTGGTCTGGGATCCTCTTTCCCATCTGCATTTGGATCTCATAATGGAGTGCAGAGCTGTTCTCAAGGGGCTACTGGTTCACACCAACCCTCTGAACTGAGCCAACTGAGGAGTATGTTGCAACAACAGCAGTCACAGCTTGACCAACTTACCCAGAGTATAGCTAGGTTGCAGAAACCCAACCGACAGAGTCGTTCCCATGACTCTATCATCTGTAGGCGCTGCCAGAAGGCTGGCCATTACGCCAGGGATTGTGATGGGGTTCGAGTTCAGGTACACACCCCTTCTAAGTCATCACCTCAGTTGTCGGAAAACTATTACCCACCGAGTCATTGAGCCAAGATTCGGATGGGGTAGTTGTCGGCTCCAGAAAGGGTGTTTTTCAGGAAGGTTCTAAGCTGGTATCATCTTGTCCACATTTAGATGTGAACATGGGAGGGGTTCAAGTCCCTTGTTTGGTAGACACTGGTTCTATGGTGTCTACAGTTACAGATAATTTTTCCCAACATTTTGAGCGGTGGGGTCAGGAGAAACTGCAGTCATGTCACTGGCTTCAGCTCAGAGCTGCCAATGGCCTTGCTATTCCCTATATTGGTTATCTAGAGTTAGATATTGAACTCTGTGGTAAACTCGTTCACCAGTGTGGGGTATTGGTGGTCAAAGACCCCCCTGGTGGTGTGTCCCGGCAGGCTCCAGGTGTTCTGGGGATGAATATAATTAGTCGTTGTTATGGCAAGCTTTTTAGACACCATGGTTCCACTTTGTTTAACTCACCTGCTGTCTCTGCTGCACCAGAGTTCATCAAACAGGCTCTCCACAGATGCCATCATGCTACCACTCGATCTTCGAACGATGTTGTCGGTGGTGTAAAAGTGTGTGGTGAGAAGGTTCACCATATTCCAGGTGGCACACTGAAGACTGTGCCAGCCACATGTTCCGAGAGCTACTCGGGTAAAGCTGTTTTGTTTGAATCTTTGGACTCAGGCTTGCCAGCTGGACTCCTTATTTCACCTTCTTTGATCCAGGTCACAAGGGGGACTGCTTACATCCCCATTGTGAATGTGGGTAATACAGAGGTGGTGTTACACCCTCGTACCCGCATTGGTACGTTAAGTGCTGTTCATGTTGTCAGCTTGCCTGCAGGTGTTCAAGCAGTACCATCAGGTATGGTTTCAATGGGAGAGCAAAGTTCAGCTCATTCAGTCCAGGAGCAGATAAAAGCATTAGATATGACTGGCTTGTCAGCTGAGGAGCAAGGTGAGGTAAGAGCTTTACTTGAAAGGTATAGCTCAGTCTTTTCTGTACATGATGGAGATTTGGGATGTACCAATTTGGTTACCCACGATATTCCCCTCTTGGATGAAACACCTGTCAAACAACGTTACAGGCGCATACCTCCCTCTGAGTATGAGGCTGCTAAAGAACACATCCATAAATTGCTTGATACACAAGTAATCAAGGAAAGCAGCAGCCCATATGCTAGTCCCATTGTGCTAGTAAAAAAAAAGGATGGGACTTTGCGTATGTGCGTTGACTACAGGCATCTCAATGCTAAGACTAGAAAAGATGCCTTTCCCCTCCCTCGTATAGAGGAATCCCTGGATGCATTGGGGGGTGCACGTTGGTTCTCAACTTTGGATTTGGTGAGCGGGTATAACCAAGTGCCCGTAACAGAAGTAGACCGGCCTAAAACTGCATTTTGTACCCCATTTGGTCTTTTCGAATGGAATCGCATGTCTTTTGGTCTCTGTAATGCACCTAGCACCTTTCAAAGGTTGATGCAGCGACTATTTGGTGACCAGCAGTGTAAAAGTCTCTTGTTGTACCTTGATGACATTGTCGTGTTTTCTTCCACTGTCCAACAACATCTGGAGAGGTTGGAAGTAGTTTTGAGCCGACTTCAAGGTGAAGGTCTTAAAGTAAAGCTAACAAAATGTGCCTTTTTCAGGCCTGAGGTGAAATATTTGGGGCATGTAATTTCTGCTAAGGGTGTTGCAACCGATCCGAGTAAAACGGAGGTTGTAGCTAACTGGTTACCCCCCACTACAGTTTCTGAGCTAAGATCCTTTCTTGGGTTTGCTAGCTATTACCGCCGTTTTGTGGAGGGCTTTGCAAAATTAGCTGCTCCTCTTCATAGGTTGGTTGCAGAGCTAGGGGGCACCAGGTCAAAGAGACAACCAGAGCAGACTGTCATTCAGGGCTGGACAGAAGAGTGCCAAAACAGTTTTGAAGAACTGAAAACCAGGTTGACAACTGCACCAGTGTTGGGTTATGCAGATTTTTCACTTCCTTTTATCTTGGAGGTGGACGCAAGTTACGGTGGGTTGGGGGCTGTACTCTCCCAAGAGCAGGAAGGTAAAGTGAGGCCAATTGCTTATGCAAGCCGTGGCTTAAGGCTTACAGAGCGCAACATGCTGAATTATGGAGTTTTTGGCGCTGAAGTGGGCCATGACCGAAAAGTTTCGAGATTACCTCTTGGGTCATAAGTGTGTTGTCTTTACCGACAACAATCCATTAAGTCATTTGGCTTCAGCCAACCTGGGAGCAACAGAGCAGCGCTGGGCTGCCCAGTTGGCATTATTTGATTTTGAAATCAAATATCGTTCTGGCAGAGCCAATGGGAATGCTGATGCATTGTCAAGGCAGCATCCCGTTGGTGTACAAGACTTGGAAATGATGGTTCCTGGTACAGTTCTTCCTGAACCCTTGAGAGAGGTTTTGCAGGGGCAGCAAAGGGAGGTTACTCAAGTGGCTGTTATGGCCTTGCCTAACCATACCATCACCGAAATTGGTGTTTTGCAGCAGACTGACCCAACCATACAAGAGTTTTTGGTTTTTTGGAAGCAGAAATGCCATCCCACTGCACAAGAGCGTAAACGGGTATCCCAGCAAGTTCTGGTGTTACTCCGACAGTGGGATAGGTTGGTCGAAGAGAATGGCATTTTGTACCGGCAGGTGTTCAAACCTGCTGGTGGTGAGGCAATCCTTCAATTGGTGTTGCCAACCTCTTTAAAGGAGGAAACTTTGAAAAAAGTTCACCA
Organism: Garcialebias charrua; assembly: GCA_038048925.1. NCBI lineage: Eukaryota > Metazoa > Chordata > Actinopteri > Cyprinodontiformes > Rivulidae > Garcialebias > Garcialebias charrua. The sequence goes on along the minus strand of JBBPBX010095716.1, from coordinate 2,712 downwards.
GGAGCATGGCCATCAAGGTGTAGAGCGAACATTAGAGCTCCTGCGCCAACGTTGCTACTGGCCAGGCATGTCTGCAGATGTGGAGCAATGGTGCCAGACCTGTGAGAGATGCCAGGTAGCAAAACAATCACAGCCACAGGCCCGTGCATTCATGGGGCATTTGTTGGCTTCACAGCCTAATGAGATTCTAGCCATTGATTTCACTTTGTTGGAACCTAGTCATAATGGATTGGAGAATGTACTGGTTATGACAGATGTGTTTAGCAAGTACACACTTGCTTTTCCTACCAGGGACCAGCGTGCGTCAACCGTAGCACAGGTCTTGGTGAAGGAGTGGTTTTTAAAGTTCGGGATACCTGTCCGAATACATTCGGATCAGGGTCGTAGCTTTGAAGGTTCACTCATCCAACAGTTGTGCAAGTTGTACGGCATTGAAAAGTCACGCACCACACCATACCATCCATCCGGTAATGGTCAGTGTGAACGGTTTAATCGAACCCTTCATGGCCTACTACGAACATTGCCACCTTCTCGGAAAAGGGATTGGAGTACATGTTTACCACATGTGTTGTATGCGTATAACACTACGCCACATCAGGCAACTGGGGAATCACCTTTTTTTTTAATGTTTGGGCAGGAACCTCGTCTGCCGGTTGACTTCCTTTTAGGAAGAGTTCAGGAGCCTGTGGCTGGCAGCGTTCATGATTGGATCCAGGAGCATCAGGCCCGCCTGCAGGTAGCTTTTGAGGGTGCTCGTGGGAGGTTGAAGGTTGCCGCAGAGCGCCGAAAGAACAACCATGACCAGCGAGTCCACAACGTGCCCCTGAGTGTTGGTCAGCTGGTGTGGTTACGGGATTTGACCCCACGAGGGCGTCATAAGATCCATGACCTATATTGCCTAGAGAAGTACAAAGTCCTAAGGGAACCCGCTGAAGGAGGTTCAGTGTATACCATCGCACCAGTAAGTGACCTCACTAAAACTAGAAATGTTAATCGCATTTTGTTGAAGGCAGTGGTAGAGGAGGAGCCTTCAGAGGGCGCTAGGGTTCCCAGTGCATCGCTCAGTGATCACTGCCGATCTGAGGAGGAGCTATTGGGTGAGGAGGATTTGTTTGTTTTGAGGAATGAAGATCCTCCAGCTCCAACTAGAGTGGTGGTTGGGTTGGGTGACTCACAACCCCAGTTGCAAGGTCTATCTGGCATTTCCACTCAGGAGGGATTGGAGCCTCTAGATCGTTCACCCAGTTGTTCTCTGGTCCCAAGTGAACCAGTATTACGTCGGTCAGCAAGGTCGACTGCAGGTCAGCATTCTAATATTAATCACCTTCCCAGATCAGCAAATGAAGCTCCCCAGGCTGTAGGCTTTGCTGATCCAACCAGTGACGGCTCGTATAAGTGGGCTAGTGGGGCTAAGCCCTACCTGGTATTCACAATAAAAAGGTTAAACATTATATAATTATAATATAATTATATAATTATAAACAATTTATAAATAACAACTTAAAAATAAACAGAATTTAAAAATAATGTGCCTTATTTAGTGAAATTTACAACAAAAACTGGTGCTAAACCATCTGGGAAGATCCCAGCGTCGTTCTGCAGGGCTAATTTTTCACAGCCCATTTTAATTCAATGTCTCTGTGGTTCAGAATGATTGACATGCGTCTCGCCACGCCCCTTCAGTTTGCGGCTCATTGGGGCTAATTCTGATCAGCCCAGGATCAGCCCAGTGCCACAGAAATAAGCCAGTTAGGGTGGACGTACAATGGACCTTACCAAGCTCCGCCCAGAAACGCCTCGCGCAGCAGTTTCAATGGAAAATATTATCATTTCTGCCAGATTCCAACAAAATATCAGCCACGACAATGGACAGGGGAACCAACAAGTTCATGCCCTTCATTTATTCACATGTCCTCAGTTTAATCACCGCAGCAGCTGCTGGAGTGCACCGTGCACCTCTTCCACTTTCAGTTTCGTTTTTACGTGCGCGGAGGTGACACTACGTGCGGTGCAGAGTGAGAAGAGAAGGATTAAAAAGAGAAAAGCTCTGGAAACAGACGCAGCTAAATGTACAGGTGAGGCATGATGTTGAAGTCTGCTGCAAACCACCGTTCAAGTTAATTATGAAGTCAATGAATTTTGTGGTGTGTGGCATTGTGACATACTGTTATATAATTTAAATAATATTATATGAGTCTGGTGAAGAGCTGCTCTATATGAAAAGTGCCATGAGATGTAGATGATTCAACCCTTTAGAGAAATTGGCCTGAATTGATTATAAATATTTGTAAAAAGGGAAGATTTGTGTTATGACAATTTTTAAAATGTGATTTAGTGTCAGAGTGATGAGGGGATTGTTCCTGTCAGTATGAAGGGACAGGTGTGCTGTTCTAACTGTGTGTGAACAAACATTAGTTCCAATATAAACACTTTCTAAACCACAGTAGTGACTCATTATATTTTTATCATTAAAAGATAATATATATACATAAAGCAATGAAAGGGAATAGTATGAAAGTAATATGAAATAAGCCTGCATATTTTACCATTGAAAACATATTAATTGGTTAAGTCAAAATGTGTTTTCCATATCAAATGTGCTAAATCTTTACAGATTATTGTTCTGATGCAGGCTCAATAAATGTAGGACCGCCTCTGCTTTTGAAATCAGTGATTTCTGTTGTTGGCAAAAGTTTGTGTGTGTGTGTGTGT
>JBBPBX010095715.1:0-13157 GCA_038048925.1 Garcialebias charrua | reverse complement strand
GGCATGAAAAAGAAAAACACACCGCTGGCTGAAGCCCTGAGCTCGATGGAATGTCCGGCCGGCGTAAAACTAACTTGACCACGGTTTAATGTGACGCAGATGTGTTCATATAGCTCTGCAAACATTGAACGTTGTTGTCTTGCGGTGTTGAGTGTAATATTTCCACACAACGCACATGTTACGATGAAAAGTCGGCTAGCTGCTAGCTAAGATGCTACAGTACTCACCAGTGTTGTCCGATCTTGCGACAGAAACAAGCGTCCAGCATGTAAACAATCCATAACGTGACCAGCTCCATGTAAACAATCCATAACGTGACCAGCTCCATGTAAACAATCCATAAACAAACGACCCGCTCTTTCAAAACGATGCCAAAACAAACCCAACAGAGTACTCAGTCAGCCCCTCACGCTTGTAGCTGCCTGCAAACTATGAACTGGATTTCCTGAATGTGAGGCGGGTCTTGTTACTCTGGGTTCATGAGACACGCCTCCGTTCAGGAAATCCATCCCATAGTTTGAAGCCAACGTGCATCATGGGTTGGATCGATACGTAAACAAGGCTGGTATCGGTATGTGCCATGAGCATTGGTTCCGCTACTGCTCGGAGCACGGGCCACAGGGCGGGCCAGGGTCCATCATACGCGGGCATGGGACCGTGCGGGACCGTGTGTAGAACCGCCACTGTGTATAAGGAACCAAGAGCTGCGGTAATAACGAATGGTATTATTTCACCTTTCTTTGAATTATCAAGGGGGACCCGACAGGGGTGTTCTCTCAGCCCTTTGTTATTTAATATATTCATAGAAATTCTGGCAGTGAGTATTAGGGCAAATAAGGACATTAAAGGGGTATGCATGGGTCAACAAGAACACAAACTGCTTCTTTACGCAGATGATATTTTAGCACTTATCACTCACCCACTTACATCCTTGCCACATCTGATGGACACCATACAGTCATTTTCAGAGGTGTCGGGATACACAGTAAACTGGACTAAGTCAGAGGCCATGCCATTATCAGCTTTATGTCACTCAAATATGGTGGAAAATTTTAAATTCAAGTGGACACCTAAAGGTATGAAATACCTGGGTATTAAACTTAGCAGAGATCTGGAAGAATTACCTTTACTAAATTTTAATCCGGTACTGTCAAAAATTAAAACAAATTTTGAAAAGTGGGAAAAGATTAATTTAACTTTGTGGGGTAAGATTAATGTTATTAAAATGATCACCACTCCTCAGTTTAATTACTTGTTAATGATGTTACCCGTTACAATCCCGCCAGACATTTTTAAAAGGTATGAAAACTTGATTAAGTCTTTCCTGTGGGGAGATAAAAGAGCAAGAATAAAACTAGATAAATTATATGCCCCTAGAGAAAAGGGTGGTCTAGGACTTCCAAACTCAAAACTATATTATTTATCATTTGAAATGGTTAAATTAGTTAAACACTGGGAGGAATCTGGGAACGGGCAGGAATGGATAAACATTGAAACTGATGTTTGTTCACCGTTCCACCCAAGACACAAAATGTCTCAAAAGACTGACACAACAAACCCGGTTCTTATTCACTCTAGTGAGGTTTGGTCAAAAGTCCATAGAATGTTAGAGCTTCCACATCAGGTACAGATGTATGCGTCTCTCTGGAATAATCCTGCTATATCTATTGGGAAACAACCTGTGTTTTGGGGGCAGTGGCATTCACGTGGCATACACACCATTGGTGATTTGTATAAAGATGGACAATTCATGTCCTATGAAGAGTTGACTCGTACATTTGAATTGGAAGGCAGAGCAAACTTATGGAAATATTTACAGATGAGACACTGTGTGACTGCCAAAATCAAAGACGGTGTGGAAAATAAGATTTTCGATTTTATTAGGTCACCACGTGCACGCCACACGACCTCTCGGTTTTATAAACTCTTAAGTAACAGTTTGAGTGGTGAAGCATTGAATATCAAACTTATTTGGGAAAGAGATTTGGGGACCGAGTACACAAAGGAAGAATGGCTGGAGGTCCTAGCAGGGAGCGGTAAATATGTGAAAGAAGCCCGAAGTAAATTTATACAGTATAAAGTGTTGCATAGATATTATCATACTCCTACCAGATTGCACAGAATGAAACTAATGACGGACAATTTGTGTTGGAAATGTAAAAAAGAGGTGGGGACATATTTACACTGTTTTTGGGAATGTCCTCTGATTAAGCCTTTTTGGATTGAAGTCTTGAAGGTTCTGAGCGCATGGTTTGGCTCAGAAGTTCCCCGGACCCCAGAACTGTGTTTACTGGGAGATAGATCTCGAATGCCGGACATTCCCAAAGGAACTCTTTCAGTTATTATGGTCGGTCTTGTGACAGCATCCAGGATCATCTTAAGACATTGGAAGACCACAAAACGTCCCGAAATTAATGACTGGATTAAATCAATGACTGAAGCAGCTTCATATGAGGTCATGCTCAGTAATTTGAAGGGGAATAGAGATAAAGATTGGGACAGCTTTTGGGACTCACTAAAGGGTGTTAGAGCAATGCTCTGTCTTATGTTATTTCTTTTTGTTGTTGTTTTGCTTGATTGTCTGTTCCACACCAACGGAAGCAATTACAGACATGCTTTCTTTATTTTTTTGGATGTGTCGTACCATTTGCGGTCCACGGTTCTCTGGGGGGAGGGGGGTGCACCAGCCTTGTGTTCTGTATTTTATTTTTGTTTGTTTTTCTTTTTCTTTTTAATATTTTTTGATGTTTTAATGTACATTTTATGTTCATGTTTCAAAAATTAATAAAAAACTTCAATTACAAAAAAAAAAAAAAGTGTTGCTAAACATGTACTTCCCACAGCTTAAACAGGTCACTGTTTTTTAATAAGCACTTTTTGTTACTTCAGTTTCACAGACATCTACGTTGGCTGGCCTGGTAGTACCCATGATGCCCGTGTTTTGGCCAACTCTGACATATTCCACAATATTCTACAATAGGGCAGCACGGTGGCACAACTGGTAGAGCTGCTGCCTCTCAGCGAGAAGGTTGCCGGTTCAAATCCCGGTCCGGGGCCTTTCTGGGTGGAGTTTGCATGTTCTCCCCGTGCATGCGTGGGTTTCCTCCGGGTACTCCGGTTTCCTCCCACAGACCAAAAAACATGCTTGTTAGGCTGATTGGTGACTCTAAATTGACCCTAGGTGTGAGTGTGAGAGTGGATGGTTGTTTGGTGTGAGTGAGACAGGTCCCTCTTGTAAATGAGTCCCCGTGACTCAACGAGGCTAGCCTGTATAAATAAAGGTTGAATGAATGAATGAATATCGAGAGCCAAGATGGATTTATTTTCCCCCGTGATGTAAGTACACCACTGCATATGTTTCAAACCTGCTTTGCTAACAGAAGTAATTCATTTAGGTGCATTACTTTGTATTTTACAAATATTTCACTGTAAAGTAATGTTATGTAATGGATGTTGATACGCTTTAGTATTGTACACTTTCTGATCACTGCAAGTGAGGTTTAGCTGATCATCTGGGGCCTCATGTACAAAGACCCATATGGAAAAGATATATAAAAACCATATAAAAAACAAGTAACCTTATATCATCCTAAGTGTATGTTTTGTATATTGTACAACATATAAGGCTTATATGATACATATAAGGCATATATGATTTACTCCTGAAAGTGGCACCTTTTGCATAGATTTCATACAATGAATTTTACAAGAATCATATAAAAACCATGTATGTTGAATATAAAAACTATGTATGTTGAATATAAAAACGATGTATGTTGAATATAAAAACTATGTATGTTGAATATAAAAACTATGTATGTTGAATATAAAAACTATATATGTTGAATATAAAAACTATATATGTTGAATATAAAAACTATGTATGTTGAATATAAAAACTATGTATGTTGAATACATGGAACTAATATGTAAACTTATATTTCACATATATGTTTCATATGTTTCTCTTTTTAATTTTATACAATAATTTTGTAAAACACTTATACTTTACATATATGAAAAAATACGGTTACATATAAGTTTTTTGTATTGAAAGTACTTTTTTTAAGGAAATCGATGTCTTAAATTTTTTTTGTTAATGGCTACCAACAAAAAGTATTAATAAAAAACTTATATGAGTATGAACCATTACATACCGGTATATATTTATATGCATAAATGACATGTCAGCTTATGAGAATTGCATAACATTAAAAAATTACCTATTCTTATGGTTTCATGCAGTTACCATCAAATTTACATAATAAACACAAGTCACTTTAGAAATTGACAAAATTTTATTTGAACTTATAATGGTAACATGGTAACTAACATGGTAAACGGGATGAAAAAATTAAGCCTTTTAAATAGCTAAAAACTGTCAACACTTCACACTAACAAATTCACAGAATAATGTATTTAATCTCAATTAGACATTTTTACTTTTAGCGCGAAGCTCTGTGATCTTTCCATTGATCGTGCTTCCACTGCTGGAGGGCTGTGTCCCAGGCCACCGCTCAAGAGTTGCACCTACGTATGAACACAAAAGGGACATGGAAAAAGAATATCAGTACAATTGTTAATTTGAAAGAAACCAAGAAAAATCAACATTAGAAGGTTATTTACATCAAGGTGTGGGGGTTAAAACATTTTATATCACTCTATATGTCTACTAAGAAATACCCTGATGCGTGCTCAATAATCCAGGTAGAAAAATCTAAAAAAGCTAAGTCTGGTCCTCTGGACATTCAAAAAAAAAAAAAAAGCAAAAAAACGTTTCGTCTTTCGTCCGAAAGACTTCCTCAGTCTGAGTTGCTGTATTCAGCTCAGTCTTATAAATAGCACCCTCTCACAGTGGATCAGTGGTTGAACGTTTCTGCGCTGTGGCTTCTCAAATTACGTCAAGAATTTTGAGCGAAAACACGAGAATGAACGCGAGAAAAAACGCAGAGCTGTGCCAGTGAACGCGCGCGAAGGGAGTGGCGTTCGGCCAAAAGCAGCGCTATACCTGGGCCTTAATGAACCAGACACAGTACATCAAACTGTTAATGTGTACTGTAGTCACACTCTGACACAATACAGGTAGTCCCCGACTTACGAGCGAGTTCCGTTACAACGAGGCGCTCGTAAAGCGAAAATTCGTAACTTGGAACGGCCGCCACGTGTCTCGTAAGTCCGGAATTTTCGCTCGTAAGTTGGAACGGTTTCGCTAGCGCGACTACAAACACTCGTTTTTCATCGAAAAACTGCTTATGAGTGCATAAAAATGATCGGAAACGTGTGTCCACATGTTTAGCTAACGAACTGTGGTGAAAAAACACAGAAAAACTCAGTATTTTTTGCGTTTTTTCCCAAAATTGGCCAGCTCGTAAGTCCGGATCCTCGTAAGTTAGAGCGCTCGTAAGTCGGGGACTACCTGTAAAAGTCTGAAAACTTACTGTAGATAGCATCCAGTTTTTTTGTCCAGAGGTAGACGAGCATCTCCTCGGCCTTGTTTCCCCCCTCGAAGATTGCTGACCAGCAGAGTCTCCGCAGGAAAGACTGCTGTGAGCAGATGCCTCACAAAAACTGTAGCCGAGTTTGCATTGGTAGCATAGGCCCAAGCCAGTTTCTCGACCGTCACTCCAGTCCCAGGATGGATCTCCACCTGTTTAATGGAGACATGCAAAAGGTGCATTTAGGATACTGTTTAGTGATGAATGTTTTTATTCATTCTTTATTAACCAATCACCTTAGATGACAGGATATCCCTTGTTGATGGAATGACCGACTCGCATGGGGAGCTTGAGGGTGTAGGCCTGGAAAGGGACGGCAGTGAATCTGCAGATGATGGACCAGGCCTGGACTGCAAAGAACTTTTTGAGGTGGCAGTTGTGGTGTGTTCAGTTCTGAACTGTACCTCTTAGGATGTTCAGCTAGATTAATTACAGTCTTCATAGACTTTAGGAGTTCAGGCAGATCTGTACCAATTAGATAACAAAATATTGTTCTTTATTACAAAGTTCAGTTTTGTAAAAATATTAAATTATTTGAATTTTATTGACTGTGTAATTGTTAAATGAGTGAAGTGATACCTTGAAAAACCAACGCCCTCAGTTTAGCATTCTCGTCTTTCAGTTCCTGGATCTACCGCTTTAATTCAATCACTGTCTGACTTTCCTCATGTTGAAGGTCTGAAGGCGGAATATCACTGTACATGGCGAGGAATTCCTCTGCAGGGTCCTTCCCAGTGAGAGCTTTTGGCTTCTGTGTACGCAATGATAAAGAGAGAACTGTCAGTATATTTGTATGATACAGAACTCTAAATAGATAAAAGAAAATTGATGTCACCTTGGCTTGAGTCAGAATCTGAGTCTCATCTGTATCCGAGCAGTCAGAATTGTGTTGGTATTTTAGAGGGCGGACAGATACCCTCTTGGTCAGCTCTAAAGGACTGGATGGGTGGAGCAATAAAAAATAAAAATAAAAAACAAACTCAAAAGGTGACCTCGTAAGTACTCACTAGCTTTGTTCAGTAGTTCTGTGGAGGCGTTGGATAGTTTGGCAGCTGGACACCTACACAGGTGATTTAAAGAAAAATAAGCATGCCCATTTTTAATAAAAGGGCTTACTAAAAAGGTCATTACTTTTGAAAGCGGAATTAAAAAATCTACATTACCTCTGACACGCTCTTCTTCATCAGAAGATGTTAATCCTGCAAAAAATGTTCACAAACATTGATGTGAAAAAAGTTTTAGGCCCAATTTTTGTCAGCAGATTACATATGTATAAATCACTTGAGAATGACAAACATACCGCTTAAAAAAAACTCCGGAGCTACTTTTTAAGTGCGACTCCTTTTGGATTTAGTCACCATGTCCAGGTCCTCCTCATCCTGCTCTGCCTGACTAGTCAGGTTGTAATTCTCACACTCACAACGTTTGGCTTAAGTGAAGAGAGAAAAAAACACATTTCAACATTATTTGGATTAAGATATACATTTCATTTTAAATGTATCAAAACTTACAAGAAGTACTTTTTATCTTTATTAATGGGATGTCATCCAGTCACCCCCAGGGTTAATTTTATCCCTCAATGCCCGTTTGGTTTTTGTGTCACTCATCTTATTTGGCCAATTACCACACTTCACTAGTATTGGCCAGAATTGGACACCACTACTTTTGAAAAGTGGGACACCATCAATGTTTACAGTAATCTGCACATCATTGCTGACGTAAATAACGACAGATCCCCTTCTCTAGGTCACAGTACATGTACTGCCCGCCACATTTAGGCTCCGTGGTGTTACACTGTGGGGTAGTAGTGTATGGCAATCCACAGGCAATGTGTCCTTGCTTTCTTAATATGGCCAATAAACCATTAAAGCCCCACTGACATGATTTTTTAATTTTCATAAAATTGCTCAAAATATATATCTTTTATCATTTAAATATGTTCATTTTTGCAAACAAAATGCTAAATCACTTTAATTTTGCTTTAAAAGTGATTTTGAACTTCAAGCTGTGTTTAATCATGGGAAATCCAACTATACACGAACGCACCATCTGTGATGTAACACTGGGCAGAGGGCTCTGGTCTCTTTAATAGCGGACCATTTAAAACCTGACGAATTTAGCAATCTATGTGAAGATTTGATCTATTTGTCTTCATTTTGGGAAGCAGAAAATAGTTTGGGTGATGGAACAAGAAACAACAGGATCTAATTTAGGTCTGATGCTGTATCAGACTTACCTTCATGTCGAGCTGCTCATACCTACGCACTGTGACAAGCACAGAGCTCTGCCCGGTGTGACATCACAGATGGTGCGTTCGGGTGTAATCAGATTTCCCATGATTAAACATGGCTTGAAGTTCAAAATCACCTTTAAAGCAAAATTAAAGTGATTTATCATTTTGTTTGCATAAAGGAACATATTTAAATGATAAAATATATATATTTTGAGCAATTTTATGAATAGTAAAAAAATCATGTCGGTGGACCTTTAAGTGCTCTGTGTGTCAATGCGTGTTCTAAGCCCCATTACTGTACTGTAATGTAGTTCACTTCGCCTATCCTAACACAGTACCCTACATAAATATAAAAAAAACACATACAGTACATTTAGAGACAATTTAGAGACAATTACAGTAAATCAAAAAATAAAATCTTACTTTGAGCTGGTCAAGCCTGTCTCCGTCTGTTTGCATGTTAGCTCTTGCAGGTCCGAGTTCTGCATTTTCGTGCTGCTCCACGCGGTCCAAACTGTTTACAAGAAGGACTGTTAGCATGTTAACTCCATACATAATGAAGGGAAAAAGAGTGAATAACTTACTGCGCCGTTTCTTCGCTGTGTCCATCCAAAAGGCCGCACCTCGTTAGCATTTTAGCTCCGCTATTAGCTGCGTTTGTTAGCATTAGCACCTCCAAAAGGCATCCGCAGCTGTTTCTTGTTCTCTGCGTTTTAGCATGATAGATCGGTGTCCATCCAACATCTGAGCTGCCAGTCGGACATTGATGCGAGCTCCCGGCCGCCGCCTGTCGGCTCCGTGCCCCCGGTGGGGCCTTACCCCGGAATTACACCACATGCGTTACGGCTCCGCCCCGCTCCGGTTCGACCTCCGCAGCAAATACGCACCCATTATAATCAATGACAGAATTTACACTGGCTCCGCACGGCGGCGGTGAGCTGCGGAGAGCGGACGGCAGTCCGTCAAAATTAGAAATTTTTCTATTTCTGCCGGATGACGGAGCTGTGCCGGAGTCAACTTTTGAAGATTACGTCGCACCAACAGGAAAAGGAACGAGCACAACTTCCGTATTTACAAAATAAAATCACCACGGGCGGACTAATCCTAGCTCTATACGGATTTATTTGTACAAAAATGCTGTCAAACTATCATTTATGACTATTCTATGACTAAACTATTATATTTATGACTATGACTACACCTAATAACGCAATACAAAAATAAATAAATAAAAAAGTATTTTATTCTGAAATGTAAACATCACTTCCTGTTGCTCAAACCATGTAGCTCATTTACGAGAGAAGATCAAGGCAGCAGTCTCTCTACAGTTGTTCTCCTTCTTTCCACCGAATGAATTGTTTTGTTCTGACTTACTTATTTATCACTTGATTTATCGCGCGATCTCGCACGTGTCTTGGAGCGGCGCATCCAGGCTGACCTGAGCAGAGCGGAGGCAGTGGGCGAGGACTCACGTCAGCTGCGACCTGCGGACCGGAGCGGGGCGGAGCCGCGTGCAGTGTAATTCCGGGGTTAGCATCTACCCGTTCATGCTACAGCAAGGCCTGTTATTAGCATGTTAGCTAGTTGCTACTCAGGTCCGGCTCGCTGACGCTGTCTGCTGCTTCACGCGGTCAACAGCGTCGTTTTCATTCGCCCATCCGTCCCTCAGCACAACCGCCGTTCATCTACATCTCATGTATCCGTGCGCAGGAACCTCTTAGCGGACACGGACGGTCCGACTGTCGAAGCTGGAGAGCAACCGAAGCTAACCAAAACATGGCGGCACTGCCGAAAACTGACTGCTGCCGGAAACTGGCGGAAACTGTGGGAAACTGCCGGAAACTCTATCTGTTTTTTTTATATAAATAATGTCCAAACATAACAAAATAAAATTTGGCACACCTAAAACAATTAAAAGTAAAATTGAATTTATACATGAGTTTGTAATAATTGATGTGAACATGTATGATTTGGAAATGTAATTATCAATACAGAACAAGGAGCTTCATTGATCACGTTGACTATCATCATTACATTTTAACACATTTACTATGTAAAAATTAATTTGAACTCAAGGTGGTGTGAAACATGAATAAAGTTTAGATTTTTTTACTATTATTTTTTTAATTTGAGCTAAGTTTGTGTGTGCTTTTACTGGTAATGTATACCCATAGTAATTCACAGCCCAGGTCCAGGTTGAGAAATGCGTTTAAGACAATAAAAGTGCACTGTGTACTCAAGACCATGTTTATTGTTGTGTTTATTAATATATTGTATATTTATTAGGGCTTGAGGAAGTGCTAAATAATCCATAGTTATACCTTTGGCGTCTCCCTACAACACACGTTTTCTATAGGGGAAAGGAAGCTGCAGTGACCACTTTCAATTTAATTTCATATTTTTATTAATTATGATGTGTTCGGAACTCCGAATTGTCGTAAGTCGTGGGCGTCGAGGACCACCTGTATTTTCAATGCCTCGTAGCTCATCTTCACTGTCAGAATAACGTAGAAGTAGATGTCTCTTTAGCGTTTTCGCCATGCTCTCATTCTTAAAGCCATCACAATTCTGTTGTGCTTCTGAAAGATGGAAACATTTTTTCACTGTCACACTTTATACAGACAAGTGATCAGTGTCTATTGGAAAATATGGTAATTCCACAGTGCAGAAGTTGGCCAGATGTTCTCTAATCAGAACTGAACTGAGCTTTTATGTCAACCATCCACTTTCCCACTGGCTTTCACAAAGCTATATATGCAACTCAGATAGTTACACCATGTATGTACTGTGTATATACAATGTCCACTGTCCAGCTCGACTGTATGTCGGCTACTGAACACACATTACTGTAAATGATTAAATGTAATCTGCATGTGAGCATGGAATTAATTTTAGGTTTATGGATTGATGAGGAATTATTTTATTTAGGTAACAAATGAGGTTACACGTCTGAAAAAACTACATTTATTGTTATGTGAAGAATTTTGCAATGCCTGTTATCAACATACAGTATATGTATTCATACACATATAATGTATATGAACCTTTTCAAAACAATCATTTAGGGGTTAAAAAAATCTGTATTATGAACTGGGGTTATGTGAAAAGACTACCGGTACTAAGTATTGTCATTTATTCTAAAATATAATGTGCAATTTATGTAATATGTTGATGGGGAGGCCGTGTCGTAGTGGTAATTGCAGTCGTCCCCCGATTGGAAGGTTGGAGGTTCGAATCCCGGTTCCCCACACCATGTGTCGTTGTGTCCCTGGGCAAGACACTTAACCCCAAGTTGCTCCCGGTAGGACTGGAAGGCATCTTGCATGGCAGTCTACCGCTACTGGTGTATGAATGTGTGTATGAATGGGTGGATGGTTGGTATTGTAAAGCGCTTTGGGGTCCCTCATATGGGGCTGGAAAGTGCTATATAAATAAGCTCCATTTACTATTTAAGTTCCATTTGATTGTGTGCGGAATTAAAAGTATTGCTACAAAATAATGGAATACGTTGTCATTTTATGTATGCAAGATTAAATACTTCCATTAAATTATTATATTTTACAAAATTACTAAAGTTGGCCCAAAATTTAGTTGTCAGTATGTGTTAAAATTGTGTTTTTGTTAACGTGTGTTTACCCAGTGATTTTAATTTTGGATTGGGTTGCAGTCTATGTATGTCTCACATTTGTGACATCAGTACCTGTACATTTTCTATAGTACTTAAGTATTTTTGTTTCATGGGTGATTGCCCTACTCATATAAGTTTAATAGTACATTTTCCTACTAAGGATATTGTATGTGAAATTACTGTCATATATTGTTCTTATAAGTATACAAATTATATATGTTTCATTTTATACAAATTTACTAAGGATCTTATACCTGGTTTCAATGCATTATACAAAAAATATAAGTTTCAAACAGAACATATAAAAACTTTATAAAATTTATATATATCTTTTCCGTATGGGGACTTGCGTGGATTTCTTACTGAAACGTGACGTACGGTCAAATCCAGAAAACTGCGTACGCACAAAAAAATCCAGATGTATCAAACCGTGCGTACGCCTGAATCCACGCACATTCCTTTTGTACATCACAATTAACGTGGAACTGAGCGCACGTGAGACACCTCCCCTGACACGCCTTCATTTACATATGTTAAACAGATGCAAATTACTTCCTGCATGTGTGAAGGACATGTTTGTTTGATCCCTGCGCGATCAGAAATGATTTCTAGATTCAGGAAAATAATGAATTTAATATAATATGAGTGAGGAAAATAATCCTAAGTAAGAATAGTAATAAAATGTGTTTATCACGCAAAGAACGAGTGATTGTGTGTCGGTATTTGTGTGTGCGCGCACCCTGCTTTGGTGCGCAACTGGCTCATCCATTCATTCTGAAAATATTAACTTTGCGCACGAGTTTATTACCATAATTACTGTAAACACAGAGGAACTTAGATGTTTGGTAGAACATAGATCTTTGTTTATTTAATAGATGATATGAAGAAACGGGTCTGTGCGTCTCAGTGGAGAGTTTTCATGACATGACGTGATGTTGGAGTCTCCAAACGCTGCGCCGCCACAGCCTCTCCTACAAGTTATATATGGTGTACTTTCACGTGTCATTTTGGAGAAATCTACAATAAACGCAGATTATGAATCACCTCCAGCTGCCGTGTAACACCGGCGAGGGTGCGCGCGCGCTCCAAAGCGCGACCACTCAGCCTTTGGAATCATATAGATGAGACATTCCATTGGACATGAATCGGCTTTGTGTGGACTGGACAGCCCTGATCGGCCTGCCAGCTCCCTCAGGAAAGCTCGGGAACAGTTTGATCGCTGCTTCTGCATGTGCACGCGTGATGCACGGCTCCTGTGTTGCTCCAGAGCGCAGCAGTGCCAAACTGAAAAATGATTATTTCTGAAAACGGCTGATAAGCCATATCCTAGATCAGAAAATTATATCTGTTTATAAATAAATGCTCTGCGTGTTACACTATTTATTATATCCTCCAGTAAGGCTGAATGAATCCGTTCCTGTTAAATTTATTTTTGGCACAACTTTGCGCGTCCTTTATTTAACTGCGTCATGTGGATGTAATACTTGTTAATCGTGTGTTTGGTGGGAATATTAATCATTTTCACATCATGAACAGTTAATAATAATAATAATAATAATAATAATAATAATAATAATAATAATAATAATAATAATAATGAATTCAATTTATAACGCACTTTTCATTAATGAAATCTCAAAGTGCTACAAGGTGCAACAGAATTAAATGTCAATAAAACAAATAATAAAACAATTAAAATCAACAACAGTATCAGCTATGATCAAAAGTAGAATCATGAGGAGGTAGAGTATGCTCGGTTGAAAAGAAAGGTCTTCAAGCCGCTCTTAAAGTCAACCACAGA
>JBBPBX010095714.1:0-13157 GCA_038048925.1 Garcialebias charrua | reverse complement strand
TGTGGCAAAATGGAAGACTGTTCTGTGGTCAGATGAGTCACGATTTGAAGTTCTTTATGGAACACTGGGACGCCATGTCATCCAGACCAGAGAGGACAAGGATAGCCCAAGTTGTTATCAACGCTCCGTTCAGAAGCCTGCATCACTGATGGTATGGGGTTGCATGAGTGCTTGTGGCATGGGCAGCTTGCATGTCTGGAAAGGCACCATTAATGCAGAGAACTATGTTCAGGTTCTAGAACAACATATGCTCCATCTAGACGTCATCTCTTTCAGGGAAGACCCTGCATTTTTCAACAAGATAATGCCAGACCACATTCTGCAGCAATCACAACATCATGGCTACGTAGGAGAAGGATCCGGTACTGAAATGTCCAGCCTGCAGTCCAGATCTTTCACCTATAGAGAACATTTGGTGCATCATAAAGAGGAAGGTGCAACAAAGAAGGCCCAAGATGATTGAACAGTTAGAGGCCTGTATTAGACATGAATGGGAGAGCATTCCTATTTCTAAACTTGAGAAACTGGTCTCCTCTGTCCCCAGACGTCTGTTGAGTGTTGTAAGAAGAAGGGGGGATGCCACACAGTGGTAAAAATGGACTTGTCCCAACTTTTTTGGGATTTGTTGACGCCATGAAATTTTGAAACAACATATTTTTCCCTTAAAATGATACATTCTCTCAGTTTAAACTTTTGATCTGTGATTTGTGTTCTATTCTGAATAAAATATTAGATGTTGGCACCTCCACATCATTGCATTCAGTTTTTATTCACAATTTGTTTAGTGTCCCAACTTTTTTGGAACCCGGTTTGTATATTTAAATACTTAAACTACTACTTACGACTTGTACTACTATTCCTACTTTGTGGTTTTTCACTTATTGTGGGGCTTCAGGGTACGGATCCCCCACAATAAACAAGGGACTACTATAGATCCAAAACATTAAAAGCCTCAAACACTAAGCTTATATATTTTTTAAAAGAATTCAATTTATTTGATGTTTTGGGTCTTTGTTTGTTGTTTTCTTGTGTTTGGAAAGTTCATTTAGTTTGTTCTCAGTAATACAAGCGTAATTTGAGTAAATGTCCTTTAAAAAGGGGGTCGATCAGCCTTTTGGACCATGGACGACTCAAATGGCTGATTGAAGTTCTCAAAAACCATCCAGCTGTCAGTCGCTGCAAGAGATTCAAAAAAGATTTGATAAAGTTGATTAACTCGTATGTAGATGATACCATGTTATATTCATTTTAAAATGTCCAGTTCCCTTTTGATTATTTTATCAACAGCAATATTTAGTCAAGTTTCATGAATCTTTATCCAAAACAAAAGCCTCCTTCTGGAAGAAATCAGTAAAGGTTTTTGGTGCTTTAATAATATAATAATAATGTCTATTCCTGTCATCTGCGTATGTTTCCCATACACAGACGAAATTCGTCTCTGCATTTAACCCAACCACCTACCAGGTGGTGCAGTGAGCAGCCCGAAAGCGCCCGGGGAGCTGGAGAAATAGGTGTGCACTCATAGACACCCCAAGCTGGGTAGTGGCCGGGGCGCGAACCCGCGACCTTCGGGTCCGTAGTCAAAAACCCTGCCACTAGACCATCTTGGCTCTTTGTACCATGAAGTGAAAATAAGATTATAGCCAAAGGTTTGTATTTTGCTTAATATTGCTAATTTTGAGAAGATTGTTTTCAGCCTCTTAAGCTGCTGGCCAAAATGATTCAATTCTTAAACTGCAGCTGTGGGCCACACAAAATCACCACAAGGGCCGTAACTGGCCCGCGGGCCGCACTTTGGACACCCGTGACTTAAAGGAGCTGTTTAAATATTTATTAAAACAAACAACAACAAAAAATCAAAAAATACATACGTAATTAACCTATGAGTACAATCAAGTATCTAATTCACAAAAGAAATATTAAAAGATAAAAAAAAATTCAGATTTTTTTCTTGAATTCAAGCAATAATAAAAAAGTGAGAAATAAAAGCACTGCACATTCGAAGAACCCGTGTCGACTTGCGTCCACACGAGGTTTGTTCGTGATCTAAACATGTTCAGCTCTCTGTGAGGTCTACAAATACATTTCTGTACCTTGTTCTGGTTCTGCTCTAACAGTTTAAGGCACGCCACACACCCCACCCCTCGGATCAATCAGAAGGTTTCACGTTTATGTGGGACACGCAGTGATTACCTCCGTAAGAAAATAATCTGTTTTTATTTCTGAGAGGAACCAAAACTTATATTAATTATATTTACTGTTAAAACTAACCCAACTCTAAAGGATTATTTAAATATTTGCATAGTATACAAGTATATTAAAGTGTTTACAGTGAATGAGGCCAGATTAAAGTTTTTTTTCCCCCCCACTTTCAGTTTGGGAATTTCCAGGACCGATTCTTGAGCTTTTAGAGGAACGCCAAGCATTTTATGAGCGGATCGTTAATTCAAAGCAGCGCTCAGAAAGCGGAGGAATAGCTGCTGTTAAAGTGCCACGCCGACTGGCGTCTGGCGTAAATCAGAAGAACAACAAATCATAAACGTACCGATCCAAGAGTGTAAAACTTTTTTTTCTCCCACCCCCTCTCTTCTCGCTGGGTTTGTGGCGACGCAAAGAACGACGTGAAGCCACGGCTTCTGGACTTCACTCCACAGGAGAGGCTCTTATAAAAATAATTTAAACTCTGCACACTTTACATCCAACACATCCGAGAGCTGCACAATATTGCTTCGGTACAGTACAATCAACAAGCGTTGCATTACGTTACAGTGCGTGACTCTTCTAGTCAGACTCAGGGACGTCCTAATGAGACGGAGCTAACGAGGATCTCGTCATTGTTTACCTTGAAACGTCAATAAAAACACGTTTTCTGTTCATCCTGACCCATTTTTATGCTTCCTTCTCCAGAGCGGAGCTTGTTTTGGTCCTTTTATGGGATCTGTTGATCACTATCCTTCCAAGATCACCTTCGTACCGTCAAACCACTACTCTTGATTTAAAAGGTCGAATCAAGAGTCGGACAGGCTGGAAGCAGCATAAAACAGAGAACCATCTACAAAGACATAAAGCGTGACTTTTACTGGTCGTTTGTTTTTAACCGTTAACAAGATTTACTTCTGATCAAAGTGACAAAAAACTCCTGAGAAACATAAAAGAAGGAGAATAAAGACCTTCATGCACGTCTTGTAATGTAAAATAAATACGATGAAGGATTTTCTGTAACACTTTACAATACGTTACAAAATTTGATCAACTACTAGCGAACACCTCAGGAACGAATCAGGAGCTAATGGGTAGTTAACCAGCACTTACTGGGAAACCCACAGCCAAGCCTTATTAGTGGACTACTGGTTAGTTATCTTGTAAATAAAGAGGAACTAATCGATAACTAATGGGTAGTTACAAATCAGGAGCTAACAGTAGGTAATGGTCAGGTAGTGATAAAGTACGGTAATAAATTGAGTACCGTATTTTCTGGTGTATAGGTTGCACCGGTGTATAGGTCGCATTATCCAATTATCACCAACAGATTGGAAAAATCCCTAGATAGGTCGCACCGGTGTATAGGTCGCACCTACGTTTAGCTCTGCTGCAAATGTCTGCCACAGGAGCGCACAGCAAGGCTTTTAAGAAGATTAACACTTAAAAACAATTATTTGTTTGATAAAAATTATAGCAAATATATGTCTGAGCTGAACTTTTCCTTAATAAATGAACGTAATTGTGAAATGAGCTGGATTTAAAAATTTGTTTCGCTGAAAGTGATAACAAGCCATATATAGGTCGCACCGGTGTATAGGTCGCAGGCCTTGAAAAAAACTATAAAAAGGTGTGACCTATACACCGGAAAATACGGTACTTGGTATGATTTTTCACTACATCAGTGAACAAAATAACAGCCAGGCAATGATCTGATGCTCAGCAAGTGATGGTCAGACATAGTTGAGATGACATGAGTACAAGATGACGAAACTGATAATCATTGGTAAGAATCCAATAAAACCAGTACAGGTAATCACTAGGAAACAGGTTTTTGACAGTTACGAGCTGTGACCTCACTGGTGCAGGGTTCATTCTGAATCCACATGGAGAACTTCTCCTCTGTTTCTGTGATAACTAACCAGTAGAGCCCTTATAAGGCTTGGCTTTGTGTTCCCCAGTAAGTACTGGTTTACTACCCATTAGCTCCTGATTCGTTCCCTAGTGGTTAATCAAATTTTAGGTGTTACAGAATTTTCTCTGCTGCATTTCATGACCAGATCCTGAAAGTATCCGTCGTCGTATGTACAGATGAAGACATTCAATCAAATCAGTCCGTTTAAGGCTTCATGATTCAAACCATCAAACATCATGAGTCTAAAGGCGTTTCTGTAAAACCCTGCCTGCTGGTTCTGTTTAGAACCAGGTGGTCATAACAGAGAAGTGAAAACTGATGATTTTTAAATGTTCAAATTATTGATTGATGTTGATTTATTTTAAACCGAAGTGCTCGGATTATAAATGTACAAATTAGAACTTGAGTGTAATGAAAGCTCAGAAGCTCTATCTTATCTTAAAAGGTTTGTCTTGTAATTTTATTTATAGAATTGTAGCTTGGTAAAAAATAAAAAATAAAAAGACCTCTGACACTTCAGCAGAGTTTCTGCTGCAGAGAGATTTTTAAAAAACCTTCTGATAGGAGATTTGATTGATCACAGTTTTACAGCGGTATAAGTTTGAATCTTTTAGTGACAGAACTGCTTTTAATGAAACAAATTACCTTTTTAATTTCTGTAACAAACACGGTTGAAGACGAATCCTGCGGTGCATCTTCCTGCTTTTCGTTCGGTGGCTTTTTGTTTATTTTGGCTTTTGATCAGTTTAAGTCAGACTTTTCCCTAAGAGCAGGGTCTTCAGATAATCAGAGCGGATCACTGAGACGGCTGCCAGAACCAGAACCGCTGGACAGAAATCTTTCTGGTTATTTGTCCGCGGCTCTCCCCTGGGCCTGGTGGTGACTGTTGTTGGTGCAGTGGACCTGTGGGAGCGGCGGGGAGCTGTCGAGGCCTGAATTGAAGCAATAAATGGAGTCAATCTCCTCAAGGAGGTCCAGACCCTGCCCCGCGGCGGACCCCGAGTCTTCCCCCTGACCCAAGCAGAGGCCAAGCCCCAGGAGCTCCTCCTTGGACACCTCCTTCTGCCATGGGACCTGCATGGAGGCCATGTTGGTCGTGCTCCCCGGCCCCTCTGGTTGACCCCTGCAGCCCTGCCTCTGGTGGGTCCTCTCGTGGTAGCTCCTCACCTCGTCTTTGGACATCACCCTCCTCCTCTGGATGCTGGTCTGGTGCTGGACTTCAGAGAGCTCTGAGTTACTTTGAGGATCCGAGATGGTCCGCAGGTGACCCCTCGACGCTGAGGAAGAGTCTGGGTGGGATACAGCAGCTGGGGAGCTGAAGGTGTGTGATTGTGTGGGAGATGGGGAGGTGTGTGTGACTCTATGGGACAGTGACGGGGAGTTGGAGACGTGGTTACCTCCTGGATGTTGCTCTGGAGGATGAAGGTCCAGGTTCGACCTGGAGGTGCTCTGGGCAGGGGGCGCAGGAGAAGCTGGAGGTCTTTTAGATGTTTTCATGCTGCTCTTGGAGGGTTGTCTTCGTGGGGAGGGGGGGAGGTGCTTTCCATGGACGGCGCTGTCATCCTGACCCATGTTCCACCCACCGTGATCCCCTCCTGGACCACAGCTGCTCTCCACCGCAGGAGTGGGCTCACCACATGAGGAGGTCTTCGTCTTCTAAAGGTGGAATAAGGACACAAACCCATCTTCATTTAAACGCTTCAACAACAACCTCAGAATGAAATCTGTAGCTGAGTCGTTACATTTCACTTCCAGATCTGCCTGAAAGTCATCAACAACAGTTCTTCAGGCTTCCTGGATTTTATTGTTCTAAGATCTTCTTTAAAAAACAAAGGCTGCTTTTTCACTCATATAAAGGCCCAGAACATGTACCAAGTCAAGACAGAAGAGTCGGGCCTAAAATCAAAGTCAAGACTAAAAGAAAATGAAGATACTCTTGAAAATTCCTGAGAAACACATCGTCCTTCAGCTGATCATCAGCTGTATGATGTTTTCAGCTATTAGCACTTTAGGGGTCACCTTTCTGTTGCTGAAATACTATTTTATGTGACAAATTGTGTTTTTTCTTAGCATTTTCTTGATTTGACTTGAGAAGACTTGAGAAGTTCAATCAAA
This sequence comes from Garcialebias charrua, assembly GCA_038048925.1. Taxonomy (NCBI): domain Eukaryota; kingdom Metazoa; phylum Chordata; class Actinopteri; order Cyprinodontiformes; family Rivulidae; genus Garcialebias; species Garcialebias charrua. Next base: position 6,928 of record JBBPBX010095714.1, on the reverse strand, counting down.
TTGTGGAAAGCTGCTTAAAGTGCCTAAAGTTCCAGTTTGAAATTAAATATTTCAAAAACTGTTCATAAGCTTTTGCACGTCTGATTAATAAGCCATAGTTAGGAGGCTTAGCAGATGAAAAATATTCCTCTAAAAAAATGCTTTGGTACAAAATCTGGACAGAAAATGAGTGAAAGGCCATGCAGTGTTCAAGGAAACAACGAGAAACATCTTCAGAGAGCTTGCAGAAGAGGTGACTGATCATTTTTTAAACAGACATCTGGGTCACTGGAAGCAGCAAACTGAGTGCCGACTCCAGACCTTTGCCCTGAACCAAATTTATTTATTTAATTCTTGCATACCGGAGCTTTGTAGTCCAAATCATCCATGGACCTGAAGAAGTCCAGGCTCTTAGCGGTGCTGAGCCTTCCTTCCTCCAAAGACGTGGTGGTCAGAGAATCCAGGATTTCCTCCAGCAGGTTCATCTGGACTGAGGTCGACGAGTCCATTTCCAGCCCCAAAGTGTCGGAGTCGTCGCTGTCCTCGGTGTACGAGCGAACCTCCCCGCTGTCCTCAGAGGAGATCCTGTTTTTAACAAGGAGGAATCAGCAGGCTTTCATTATCTCTTTGTATGCCTGCAAACATTAGACGTTTGCACTTGCACATAAAGATTTTGTGCGTGCACTAAATGTGTCCACTTGGGGGCAGTATCATCTCAAGCAAACAGATTTGGTCCAGTCAAACACTTCCCCTACCTTAAATCAACTTTTCCATCAATAAACCAAAGTTCTCCCATCTTGACACATGTGTTTATATTAGAAGATAAATAAAAACGCCCTCAGATACTCACTTGCTCACGGTGTCCTCGTCATCGTCGAGTCCGTAACCAAGATCTCGAGGGCCCACGCTCATGGGAGACTTGTTGAAGTTCTGCTGTTAATGAGACGACCAAACGGAGAGGATGCATTTACACCCAGAACAACACGATAACAACAAAAAAAGTGCACCCGAGGGACTTGAGTTTCATTGCAACAATATAAAACTCCTGACAACCACAGAGTCCAGGGAGAGTTCTGCAGAGAAGCAGCATTTCATAAAGCTACGATTCACCAGAAATATATATATAAATATAAAAAATGAAGGTGTGTGACAGGTGGGATAACTACGGCTTGTTTTAATGACTCGAGACCTTGAGGGCTGAGACAAAACTGGTCAAATCTGGGTCTTTAGGGATAAAATATATATATATATATTTAAGATCCCCTGCAGTAATTTACCAAACTCAGCAAAAGGTACCGGAGCGATACAACGCGGGTGACTACATTGATCATGTGCATGATGGCACCGGTGCATGTGATTGTATTTGTCACTGCAGAGAGCTGAATGATCAGTGTGCAACGTGACCGTCTGACACAGCGGGTTTTAATAAGCCACCTGTGTACCGTGTTTAATGGGCGGGTTAAGGAAGAGACAGAGCTTTACAGAGCAGGGCAGGACTCCCCCCCCCATGGGAGCCCAGATCTGCCCCAGGCCACTTATTAACATGCCTTCCGCTACGACGCACATGTTCCTCGCACTGTGTGTTCATGTTCACTGATGTTAACACTATCTTTCATTTTCTAATTTACACTTTGTTTGTTTCCCTCTCGCTGTCCTCCACTTTATGTTTCCTTTATATATATATTTAAAAAAGGCGCTCATAAGGTTAATTTATCATGATAAAGAATGTGTTTAACTGCAAAGTTTTCTCCAATTTCATTTATTTATGTACTCGTTTAATTTTTACTTGCTCGCTCACTGAGAAACGCGCACTGGAAAAGTGAGCAAAGTATTCAAGGCTCCAGTTGAGGGAACGGGGAAAGTCGTGTCGTCGTGTTCCGGTATAAAATAAAATAAAACAACAAAAAAGTACCGTAAACAGAGGACCAGGGAGGAAGAAAGCGAATTAAAAAAGTGGAAGGAAGGACTCCTTAAAGCCTTTATGTGTGTGCGCATGTGCACGAGTTGCAGGGGTTGACGACTGAAACCGTGAACAAGCTGGTCTTGATTAGTCGACACAGTGCCAGCCAGACAGGCGGAAAGTAACGTGTGGCTGGGCTGCCCTCATTTAGGGCCTGTTTGACCACGGAAGACACACACACACACGTTATTACAAACATACAAAGAGTTAAAGTGCCACTTTTTCCATAAAAGTCAGTGAAGGAGATGTGTGCAGTAGCCACTTAAGCCTCTCAGCCATGGGGCTAAACGTGAACACATGTGGCGCCGCTGCCGATTGGTCGATCCGCTCCCCCTCCGTGGTAGCTCGCAGCTATAATGAAAGAGGTTTCAGAGGGGCTTGGGCCTGGGATCCCTAAACAGCCTTTAATGGATTCCTGTGTCAAGGCAGTAAATCTGGGGCCGAAGCAAGGCGGCGGAGCGGAGATGCACCTGCGAGACGCTCGGCGAAGGTCTGCTCTGGACAGGAACTCCTCCACGCACACGCTGCAGCCACGTCTGGGGCCCCTCGTCCAGTCGAGGTGTTTATTAAATCAAGGTGAACCCAAACACAACCGGACGCAGGTCAAGAAGCCCGGCTCTCTGATCTCGGTTACAGCTCTGGTGCCGTCTGAGAGGAAGTTCCACGGGGAGCAGTAAATGGAAGGCACCTCACTTCACAGCTTTATCAATTTGTCATCCTGTCTCCGCAGCGTGACCCCGCAGAGCAACATTTAGGATGAATTTGATTACGGCAAAGCATTTTACAATGAAAGCACCACTGGTTATTGATTTAAATTTCTAAAAAAGTTGATAAAGTACACATTAAAGCCACTTTATCAAGACTATAACGGCTCTCTGGAGAAGTAGATCTCCAATGAGTCAACAACAACAAAAATATAGACGTGTCTCCAACGAGCGATTCTCCCCTGCCGACGCTGTGACAGCTCTGTCACCATCCCACGTCTCCCCAGGCCTGACGGGACAGTGGAGGGCACGAAATGGGAGAACGACAGATCACCATACTGCTCCTTCGTTAGTTCCTCGCTGTCGGCTAATGGGAAGCTGAAAGGTGAAAATGAAAAAGCGGTTTCTCGCTCCGCGCCTCTCGCTTTCTCCCTCCGTCACTCTGCTGCCACTGACAGATGTCACCGTTTCTGTCTGGCTCCGCTTCGCCTTCCTCCTCGCCACGAGCGAGGCCGTGCAGAGACAGCGCCGGAGCCAGGTTGAGTCAGAAAGAAACAAAAAAAAGATGCTACAGTTATTTCAGTAACTCCAGACGGTATTTTTGAATATGTACATGGAAAAAGACTTGACTTTTCTTTTTTAAATAAAGTGGAGAAGGTGAACTTTATGATTACCGTATTTTTCGGTGTATAGGTCGCACCTTTTTTATCATTTTTTCCATGGCCTGCGACCTATACTCAGGTGCGACCTATATATGGCTTTTTATCACTTTCGGCGAAACACATTTTTAAATCCAGCTCATTTCACAATTACGTTCATTTATTAAGGAAAAGTTCAGCTCAGACACATATTTGCTATAATTTTTATCAAACAAATAATTGTTTTTAAGTGTTAATCTTCTTAAAAGCCTTGCTGTGCGCTCCTGTGGCAGACATTTGCAGCAGAGCTAAACGTAGGTGAACTATCTAGGGATTTTCCAATCTATTGGTAATAATTGGACAATGCGACCTATACTCCGGTGCGACCTATACTCCGAAAAATACGATATTTTAATTATACCATACCATACCATACCAGTTTATTTATAAAGCACTTAAAAATACAGCAGCAGCCGTCCGAAGTGCTGTACAAGAATAAAAACAAGCACAAAACAATAAAAACAATCAATCTCAATCATATAAATATCGGTACATCACAAGTAAAATAATACAACACTAAAACAGAGATGTGAACTCATTCTGGTTTAAAAGCCAATGAAAACATATGTGTTTTTAAACGAGTTTTAAAAACAGATATTGATGGGGCCTGCCTGACCTTCAGTGGCAGCTCGTTCCACAATTTAGGAGCCAGAGCTGAAAATGCTCTGTCTCCTCTGGTCTTATAAAAGGTTTTTGGGACTGCTAAAAGCATCTGGTCAGCGGATCTGAGAGCACGTGATGGCACATAAAGTTGAAGCAGTTCAGACAGATAAGAGGGACTAAAACCGTTCAAAGACTTAAAAACAAACAATAAAACTTTAAAATGGATTCGAAACTGGACAGGAAGCCAATGAAGGGACATTAAAACTGGAGTGATGTGCTCACGTCTGCCTGTACCAGTCAAAAATCGTGCAGCAGCATTTTGTACCAGCTGCAACCGAGAAAGCGAGGCCTTATTTACTCCAATCAGAAGAGAGTTACAATAATCCAGGCGTGAAGTAATAAAAGCGTGGATTACGGTCTCTAAGTGGCGTCTAGAAAGGAGGGGCTTGATTTTTGACAGGCGCCTCAGATGAAAGAACGAGGATTTAACCATGCTGTTGATGTGACAGTCCAGTTTCAGGCAGGGGTCAATTTTCACTCCTAGATTTGTCACAATCGACTTTTCATATGGGGCCAAAGAGGAAAAATCAAAAGTGGTGGTTATATTGTGTTGAAAGTTAAAGCTTTTACACCCCCAGGCGTCTTTATCTTCAGATTTATACACATAGTTTGATTGTATTTGTGTAGCTATGAGGGGAAAACCATCATTATCCACCGCAGAAGCTGCATTAGTTGAAGCAAACTGTCCCTGCGCTCGCCTTCCTTCCCTGCATGACCAGTTAAGCGGAACGACGTCACGCCTCTGCATCAGGGCCAAACGCTGGTGGACTTTAAGAGCTGCTCCTACATTTTATATGGTATTTCTGAGCGGGCACTGATCTCACAGCTTGGCAGCGTGTGCAAAGAGATGCTAGTTAAATGCAAACAAACCTTGGGGAGAAGCAAAGCATTTACATATAAACAGCCAAGTGTATTTATGTTCGCCTGTTTAAAGAGAGAAGAAGAAGAAGAAGAAGAAGAAGAAGAAGAAGAAGAAACGTTTTGGGTGAGATTCACAGCTCCTCTGCCCAGCTGGCTGTTCCTGAAAAGTTTGCTTCAAAAAGTATGTAAATGTAAAGGAGGAGTGTCCTTTGTGGCCGCTCTGTCAGCGAAATGACCAGGTGGTTTGTCAGTGGAAGTGCAGTACTGCAAACCTGCCAGCAGGTGGCACTTTGGTTTCGGAAAGGAAGTCTGTGTGTCCCTGAGGAGAGGGGAAGCTGAATGAGTGGAGACAACAAATCCATACAAATAACCATGAAAACACACGTCAGCTACGGACAGAACCGCTGGGTTTGACGCAAAACATTCTGTCACTTTAGCCTTCATCCAAAAATAACTCAACCACCAATATCAGCAGAGATAATCAAACATACATCTCTGATCTGTTAATTTATGGTGAGTCATGCCACACAGAATCGTTGAATACTATCAAAGTTAAAAGCTTTTAAACTCAAATACTGAATGCAATTAACTCTTTACGTGTTGAATTAAGCGCAAATCATCTTCACGACATATAAATTTGTGATAAAATAAAAAGAATATGTGAAACTAGTGATCATGAAAAAGTGACTTATTTGAATGAAGAAACAAAAACTCATAACATCCAGCCATCTTTAAACCCTTGAGCCTGTTTTACATCTGTATTCGCCCCCTGGTTCCCCTCAACCCCGAGCTGCTCTCCAGGCTGGCGTCCCCTCCTGCCTCGCCAGGTGAAGAGTCCGGAGCCTGGGGCTGAGCCCGGCTGCAAGCCTGCTGGCTGTCATTGTCCATAACACTGTCCAAACCTCTGTGCTGCCAACAGCTGTCAGTCTGTTGCTTCCAACCTGAGGCAAACTGCAAAATGCATGCCTGTGTGTGCACGCCGAGTCCGCACGCTCAATATTTCTTTGTAATAAAAGGCCGAGCTGCACGCTTGCTTTACATTTGCAGCGCAGATGAAATACGCACCCAAACACAGAAAAGTCTAAATCTTAAACGTAATCCGGTGCAGAAAATCTCACACAACTTTGTTGTGTCATACAAGAAGAACTCAGCGATCCGCTTCCGTCTTGTTTGCATCAAACGAACAGATTCCTGCTACGTTCTTAATCAACACGTTCAAACACAACCAATCACCCACATCACCGGACGCAGCTCACATAGACGTGACGTCGGTGCACGAGCTGGCTGATCAAACCGAAAATTATTTTCATAACTCAGATTGATTTCCCTGTGATTAATTAAAGGTGCTTCATTCAGTTCATTTCAAGAACAGACATGAGTGTTTGCTTTTTAAAAAAAAAGAGATATGATGGAAATGAAACAGGAATTTGCTTCCGTACGTACTATTTGGTCAGGACGTCTCTAAATGTTTCCAGATCTTTTTATGAATAAATGCCAAAACTAGCTGGTGGATAAACTGTCCACTGCTTAAAGAACAATTGTTCTTTTGAATTATTGAAATTTCAAGTCAAATTTATTTATAAAGCACATTTAAAACAGCAATTGTTACCAACGTGCTTAAGTACGATCACCGCCAGCAGAGGTGGACGGCAGGCCATGTACACAGGAGACATCTTCCCAGAGGTCCCAGAAGAATTAAACCTTCTATTTTAGTCTAATTTTAGTTTAGTTTTGACAACCAAGAACTGTCATTTAATACAGTGCAGAGGGCATGGACATGGATTAAACCTCAATGGTTAGGGCTCAATTTTTTTAAATAGGCTATTATAATGGCGTATTGTTTACATTATTAGCGTATATCTTGGATCTTTTAGCGTACCTTTTAGTGTTTGTTTAGCATTCATCTTAGTGTTAGATCCATAAACAGTAGTCCCTCGCTACTTCGCAGTTCGTTTCATATCGTTTCAAATCATGACGTTCTGTGCTCTTTTAGAAAATTTAGAGTTTAGAAATATTGTTTAGAATATTGCAAGAGTGTGGGAAGAGTTTAAAACACCTTCATA
>JBBPBX010095713.1:0-13157 GCA_038048925.1 Garcialebias charrua | reverse complement strand
AACAGATAAACTGTTATCAAGGTGCTTCACACACACAACATAAAAGAGGTTTAAAAATTTAATGAACAGTATCACACACCAATGGTAAAAATTATGATATTAACAGCAGTAAAAGTATAATAAAAATGGTGTTAAAGGTAGGGGAGACCGGGTATAGTTGTAACATGGGGAGAGTTGTAACACCACCAGTTCCACCAATCAGGGATATGATAGGATTCACATGATCATTTCAGTGTTTACCCGCTTCCTCCACAATACCATATTGTCATTGTCAAGTCTGGAAACAGGTACATGCAGATACTAAGGAGAAAAAACTGATTTTGAGGTAAGAAAGTAAATTTTTTGACCATGACTATATTTTGTTTAGTACTTATACTGTTGCAGATAAAACCATATAACTTACATTAGATGAAAGTGTAATTTCTCAGGCAAAATGTGATGCATTTTCCTGTGCTAATTTCAAACCACTATGCTACTACAGCTAGCTAAACATGGCTGACAGGGTTGGGGTGGGTTGTGCACATTATTTAGGCCTTATATGGCATTATACTATATTTAGGCATTATAGGTCTACATGTTAAGGAAGATTGTTCTAGTAGAATAATTTACACACATGCACACACAAATAGTATACAGGTGGTCCCCGACTAAGTTGGAAAATGTATGCTAGCGCTACTACGAACCCATTTTTCAACACAAACATGGTTCATAAACATGCACAGAACTTTGTTTACAATAGCTAACACACTTTCATCTAAAAACACATTCCAGTGCTGTATTTTCTGTATGTTCTGTACAACTTTACTATTCGTTAGTCAGCTCGTAAGTCCGGAACGTTGTAAGTCGATGTGCTCGTAAGTCGGGGACCACCTGTATTTGAGTTATGGTCAGTCACAGAAAGAGAGAGAGACATTTTGTTCTTGTATTGTTCTTTTAATTCAGTAAACCTCTTTTTGAAGCATATCACATGGTGTGGCCTCTGTTTTTGCTTATTTTGTCTAATTGTTACAACTTACCCCAGCAAGTGTGGTTGTAACAAAGGACCACCATGTATTTGACATGAACTCATGAGGTCTGTGATATTCTTGCAGAGGTTTGAATTGGTGCCATTTGTAGTCAACAAATGTGGGTATTTTGTATAAAAGTTTGAAAACTCTAGCTCAAAAATTCTGTGAGTTAAAGGTGCTGGAGCAAAAAGTGTTACAACCATACCCGGTCTCCCCTACAGGACAGGAATGCACTTTATAAAGTTGATGACACTGGAAAAGTTTGTATAATAGCTGAAGATGTTGAGTAAACTCAGGAGATGCTTATGTTGCATCTAAGAAGGTTAGACAGGGGGAAAACAAAATAAAATAAGGCTTTACACACACCAAGCTCCTGCACAGACTTATTTTAGATGTCACAAAGGTGTTGGTGCTACATGACTTTTGTGTCATCAGGGCAGAAAGGCCTTATCTTTGCTGTAGGTCTTTTTTATTAAGCTTTTGTGGGCTGGTCGGTTTCCATCCATCCATCCATCCATCCATTCATCCAAATAATGTATTTCAAAGAAAGAAAGATTTCTTGTTTCACCAAATATATATTAACATGAAAAATAAATTCTAAAGATAACCTTACATAAAGATAAACAAAAACATTTTAGAGCAAAATTATCTGGGAAAAACAAGGCTATTTTAATTAAACACGCTGCTCCATTCAGCTTTTTTATCATGATGACAGCAGCTGACAGCAGCTGACAGCTGCGTGAGAACGGCTGATCCATCCGATGTTAACTGTACATTTTACCTTTTCAAACGGCCAGTTGAATCTGCATAATTGGTGCACCATTATCGTGCTTTAAATTTTAGTTTCTTTGCTGCGATTTGTAAAACCAACGCGTGTGATTGCGCGATGCGCTCACCATGGCTGCAGACACGGAGCCGAGTAGAGGCTCACTTTACCGCAGTGGCTGCGCGCATGGCGCGGTGATTACGCGTGTCTGCTTTGTCTAATGAAATAAAGATAGTGGATGGATGGATGGACGTATGGATGGATGTATTATGTAGGATGGAAACTGATTTGCTTGCGCACGCAGTAAAGGCTTCTTTTTTTTTCCCCTCGGGTCGGTCGAAAAACAGCTGACCGCTCTGACGCTTTGATCGGCTTTATTTTATTATTTTCCTTGTTCCTTGTGTCCACTGGGTGATCTATAGATGTTAAGTAGCCATGTGCTTCTTTCAAAGCTGCACGTTATTGGCCGAAGAGCTCTGATACCAGCCAAACAAGTCCCGCATGTTAATCAGCTGTGAGGGTCCCCGCCCCCCAGTACGCAAATCACTGCGGCTTGGTTTTACTCTGAAAACAAACTTAATTCTAACACAAAGTTTAACAGTTTAAACACTTATAAAGTGTTTTTTAAAGCATGGGATGGTTTCTTCACAACTTCAACTGGTACATTTTGCAAAAAAACGATTTTCACTAATTTCTCAGAAGTTGAAGGTTTATTGATTTTTTCTCAGTTAGAGCTGTGCCGACTTGTTCCTACATTTCTCGTGGCTGGCCACATATATGCACTTACATATACATGTATATATGCACTTACACATACATGTAAATAGGCACTTACATATACGTGTAATAGGCATGTAAATATAACATGTTCAACTCAAATTGTGTGTGTTTGTGTGTGTGACTGTTTTGTGGTTTCTAAGGACAGTGTTTTGTCAGGACAGTAATGAGCTGTTATCTGATTGTCTGATTATTGTATAGCGTATTGCTGTCCTGACAAAACACTGTCCTTAAAAACCACAAAACAGTCACACACACAAACACACACAACTTCAGTTGAACATGTTATATTTACATGTATATGTCTATCTGTACATTATACGTATATGCATATATATACATGTATATGTTTATGCATATATACATCTATATGTTTATGCATATGTACATATATGCATATTCTTGTATATATACATATATGCATTTGCATGTTTAAATGCATTTGCATATACAGTACATGTATATATGCACTTACATATACATGTATATATGCACTTACACATACATGTAAATAGGCACTTACATATACGTGTAATAGGCATGTAAATATAACATGTTCAACTCAAATTGTGTGTGTTTGTGTGTGTGACTGTTTTGTGGTTTCTAAGGACAGTGTTTTGTCAGGACAGTAATGAGCTGTTATCTGATTGTCTGATTACTGTATAGCGTATTGCTGTCCTGACAAAACACTGTCCTTAAAAACCACAAAACAGTCACACACACAAACACACACAACTTCAGTTGAACATGTTATATTTACATGTATATGTCTATCTGTACATTATACGTATATGCATATATATACATGTATATGTTTATGCATATATACATCTATATGTTTATGCATATGTACATATATGCATATTCTTGTATATATACATATATGCATTTACATGTTTAAATGCATTTGCATATACAGTACATGTATATATGCACTTACATATACATGTATATATGCACTTACACATACATGTAAATAGGCACTTACATATACGTGTAATAGGCATGTAAATATAACATGTTCAACTCAAATTGTGTGTGTTTGTGTGTGTGACTGTTTTGTGGTTTCTAAGGACAGTGTTTTGTCAGGACAGTAATGAGCTGTTATCGGATTGTCTGATTACTGTATAGCGTATTGCTGTCCTGACAAAACACTGTCCTTAAAAACCACAAAACAGTCACACACACAAACACACACAATTTTAGTAGAACATGTTATATTTACATGTATATGTCTATCTGATATGCATATATACATTTATATGCATATATGTATATACACTGTACAGTACATGAATATGCATTTATGATATGCTTATATACATGTATATATGTATATTTGTGTGTATGTATATGACATAGATATCAATTATATAAATAATGCAGGGATTGTTAAGTATGACTTCAATATTATTAGTCACAGTTTTTTAATTTATAGTTTTCTTTCATTCAGCTAATTTTAATTTCATCTTAGTCCACCTATCATGAGAGGAGTTTTGTAAATACTCTGTCCATTTATCTTTCCTTTATGTGAGATGGATACTTGGGCCAAAAACAAACAATCATGTAATGTTTATTGGTTTACATGTGACAGCAGCTATCATCAAAATGTAGAATTTCCTCTAAATATAAGTATAAATGATCTCTTACAGATGTCATGTGAACACGTCCAGAGTCAGGAGATCGCAGGTAGCCAGAAGCACGATCAACTTCCTTTAAACACGAATACCAAGGTACATTTTAGTTCTTGTGTTCCTAAACAGAATTACTTGCTACGTGTGGTTTCATCAACCTTAATGTTCAATTAGGTGTGTATAGGAGTGTACTATGGTTTTTATGGACAGTTGTTTGTTTGGACAGTCAGACGCTATAAACAATCAGACAATCAATCAGATAACAGCTCATTACTGTCCTGACAAAACACTGTCCTTAAAAACCACAAAACAGTCACACACACAAACACACACAACTTCAGTTGAACATGTTATATTTACATGTATATGTCTATCTGTACATTATATGTATATGCATATATATACATGTATATGTTTATGCATATATACATCTATATGTTTATGCATATGTACATATATGCATATTCTTGTATATATACATATATGCATTTACATGTTTAAATGCATTTGCATATACAGTACATGTATATATGCACTTACATATACATGTATATATGCACTTACACATACATGTAAATAGGCACTTACATATACGTGTAATAGGCATGTAAATATAACATGTTCAACTCAAATTGTGTGTGTTTGTGTGTGTGACTGTTTTGTGGTTTCTAAGGACAGTGTTTTGTCAGGACAGTAATGAGCTGTTATCTGATTGTCTGATTACTGTATAGCGTATTGCTGTCCTGACAAAACACTGTCCTTAAAAACCACAAAACAGTCACACACACAAACACACACAACTTCAGTTGAACATGTTATATTTACATGTATATGTCTATCTGTACATTATACGTATATGCATATATATACATGTATATGTTTATGCATATATACATCTATATGTTTATGCATATGTACATATATGCATATTCTTGTATATATACATATATGCATTTACATGTTTAAATGCATTTGCATATACAGTACATGTATATATGCACTTACATATACATGTATATATGCACTTACACATACATGTAAATAGGCACTTACATATACGTGTAATAGGCATGTAAATATAACATGTTCAACTCAAATTGTGTGTGTTTGTGTGTGTGACTGTTTTGTGGTTTCTAAGGACAGTGTTTTGTCAGGACAGTAATGAGCTGTTATCTGATTGTCTGATTACTGTATAGCGTATTGCTGTCCTGACAAAACACTGTCCTTAAAAACCACAAAACAGTCACACACACAAACACACACAACTTCAGTTGAACATGTTATATTTACATGTATATGTCTATCTGTACATTATATGTATATGCATATATATACATGTATATGTTTATGCATATATACATCTATATGTTTATGCGTATATATACATATATGCATTTACATGTTTAAATGCATTTGCATATACAGTACATGTATATATGCACTTACATATACATGTATATATGCACTTACACATACATGTAAATAGGCACTTACATATACGTGTAATAGGCATGTAAATATAACATGTTCAACTCAAATTGTGTGTGTTTGTGTGTGTGACTGTTTTGTGGTTTCTAAGGACAGTGTTTTGTCAGGACAGTAATGAGCTGTTATCGGATTGTCTGATTACTGTATAGCGTATTGCTGTCCTGACAAAACACTGTCCTTAAAAACCACAAAACAGTCACACACACAAACACACACAATTTTAGTAGAACATGTTATATTTACATGTATATGTCTATCTGATATGCATATATACATTTATATGCATATATGTATATACACTGTACAGTACATGAATATGCATTTATGATATGCTTATATACATGTATATATGTATATTTGTGTGTATGTATATGACATAGATATCAATTATATAAATAATGCAGGGATTGTTAAGTATGACTTCAATATTATTAGTCACAGTTTTTTAATTTATAGTTTTCTTTCATTCAGCTAATTTTAATTTCATCTTAGTCCACCTATCATGAGAGGAGTTTTGTAAATACTCTGTCCATTTATCTTTCCTTTATGTGAGATGGATACTTGGGCCAAAAACAAACAATCATGTAATGTTTATTGGTTTACATGTGACAGCAGCTATCATCAAAATGTAGAATTTCCTCTAAATATAAGTATAAATGATCTCTTACAGATGTCATGTGAACACGTCCAGAGTCAGGAGATCGCAGGTAGCCAGAAGCACGATCAACTTCCTTTAAACACGAATACCAAGGTACATTTTAGTTCTTGTGTTCCTAAACAGAATTACTTGCTACGTGTGGTTTCATCAACCTTAATGTTCAATTAGGTGTGTATAGGAGTGTACTATGGTTTTTATGGACAGTTGTTTGTTTGGACAGTCAGACGCTATAAACAATCAGACAATCAATCAGATAACAGCTCATTACTGTCCTGACAAAACACTGTCCTTAAAAACCACAAAACAGTCACACACACAAACACACACAACTTCAGTTGAACATGTTATATTTACATGTATATGTCTATCTGTACATTATATGTATATGCATATATATACATGTATATGTTTATGCATATATACATCTATATGTTTATGCATATGTACATATATGCATATTCTTGTATATATACATATATGCATTTACATGTTTAAATGCATTTGCATATACAGTACATGTATATATGCACTTACATATACATGTATATATGCACTTACACATACATGTAAATAGGCACTTACATATACGTGTAATAGGCATGTAAATATAACATGTTCAACTCAAATTGTGTGTGTTTGTGTGTGTGACTGTTTTGTGGTTTCTAAGGACAGTGTTTTGTCAGGACAGTAATGAGCTGTTATCTGATTGTCTGATTACTGTATAGCGTATTGCTGTCCTGACAAAACACTGTCCTTAAAAACCACAAAACAGTCACACACACAAACACACACAACTTCAGTTGAACATGTTATATTTACATGTATATGTCTATCTGTACATTATACGTATATGCATATATATACATGTATATGTTTATGCATATATACATCTATATGTTTATGCATATGTACATATATGCATTTACATGTTTAAATGCATTTGCATATACAGTACATGTATATATGCACTTACATATACATGTATATATGCACTTACACATACATGTAAATAGGCACTTACATATACGTGTAATAGGCATGTAAATATAACATGTTCAACTCAAATTGTGTGTGTTTGTGTGTGTGACTGTTTTGTGGTTTCTAAGGACAGTGTTTTGTCAGGACAGTAATGAGCTGTTATCGGATTGTCTGATTACTGTATAGCGTATTGCTGTCCTGACAAAACACTGTCCTTAAAAACCACAAAACAGTCACACACACAAACACACACAATTTTAGTAGAACATGTTATATTTACATGTATATGTCTATCTGATATGCATATATACATTTATATGCATATATGTATATACACTGTACAGTACATGAATATGCATTTATGATATGCTTATATACATGTATATATGTATATTTGTGTGTATGTATATGACATAGATATCAATTATATAAATAATGCAGGGATTGTTAAGTATGACTTCAATATTATTAGTCACAGTTTTTTAATTTATAGTTTTCTTTCATTCAGCTAATTTTAATTTCATCTTAGTCCACCTATCATGAGAGGAGTTTTGTAAATACTCTGTCCATTTATCTTTCCTTTATGTGAGATGGATACTTGGGCCAAAAACAAACAATCATGTAATGTTTATTGGTTTACATGTGACAGCAGCTATCATCAAAATGTAGAATTTCCTCTAAATATAAGTATAAATGATCTCTTACAGATGTCATGTGAACACGTCCAGAGTCAGGAGATCGCAGGTAGCCAGAAGCACGATCAACTTCCTTTAAACACGAATACCAAGGTACATTTTAGTTCTTGTGTTCCTAAACAGAATTACTTGCTACGTGTGGTTTCATCAACCTTAATGTTCAATTAGGTGTGTATAGGAGTGTACTATGGTTTTTATGGACAGTTGTTTGTTTGGACAGTCAGACGCTATAAACAATCAGACAATCAATCAGATAACAGCTCATTACTGTCCTGACAAAACACTGTCCTTAAAAACCACAAAACAGTCACACATACAAACACACACAACTTCAGTTGAACATGTTATATTTACATGTATATGTCTATCTGTACATTATATGTATATGCATATATATACATGTATATGTTTATGCATATATACATCTATATGTTTATGCATATGTACATATATGCATATTCTTGTATATATACATATATGCATTTACATGTTTAAATGCATTTGCATATACAGTACATGTATATATGCACTTACATATACATGTATATATGCACTTACACATACATGTAAATAGGCACTTACATATACGTGTAATAGGCATGTAAATATAACATGTTCAACTCAAATTGTGTGTGTTTGTGTGTGTGACTGTTTTGTGGTTTCTAAGGACAGTGTTTTGTCAGGACAGTAATGAGCTGTTATCTGATTGTCTGATTACTGTATAGCGTATTGCTGTCCTGACAAAACACTGTCCTTAAAAACCACAAAACAGTCACACACACAAACACACACAACTTCAGTTGAACATGTTATATTTACATGTATATGTCTATCTGTACATTATATGTATATGCATATATATACATGTATATGTTTATGCATATATACATCTATATGTTTATGCATATGTACTAATACATATATGCATTTACATGTTTAAATGCATTTGCATATACAGTACATGTATATATGCACTTACATATACATGTATATATGCACTTACACATACATGTAAATAGGCACTTACATATACGTGTAATAGGCATGTAAATATAACATGTTCAACTCAAATTGTGTGTGTTTGTGTGTGTGACTGTTTTGTGGTTTCTAAGGACAGTGTTTTGTCAGGACAGTAATGAGCTGTTATCGGATTGTCTGATTACTGTATAGCGTATTGCTGTCCTGACAAAACACTGTCCTTAAAAACCACAAAACAGTCACACACACAAACACACACAATTTTAGTAGAACATGTTATATTTACATGTATATGTCTATCTGATATGCATATATACATTTATATGCATATATGTATATACACTGTACAGTACATGAATATGCATTTATGATATGCTTATATACATGTATATATGTATATTTGTGTGTATGTATATGACATAGATATCAATTATATAAATAATGCAGGGATTGTTAAGTATGACTTCAATATTATTAGTCACAGTTTTTTAATTTATAGTTTTCTTTCATTCAGCTAATTTTAATTTCATCTTAGTCCACCTATCATGAGAGGAGTTTTGTAAATACTCTGTCCATTTATCTTTCCTTTATGTGAGATGGATACTTGGGCCAAAAACAAACAATCATGTAATGTTTATTGGTTTACATGTGACAGCAGCTATCATCAAAATGTAGAATTTCCTCTAAATATAAGTATAAATGATCTCTTACAGATGTCATGTGAACACGTCCAGAGTCAGGAGATCGCAGGTAGCCAGAAGCACGATCAACTTCCTTTAAACACGAATACCAAGGTACATTTTAGTTCTTGTGTTCCTAAACAGAATTACTTGCTACGTGTGGTTTCATCAACCTTAATGTTCAATTAGGTGTGTATAGGAGTGTACTATGGTTTTTATGGACAGTTGTTTGTTTGGACAGTCAGACGCTATAAACAATCAGACAATCAATCAGATAACAGCTCATTACTGTCCTGACAAAACACTGTCCTTAAAAACCACAAAACAGTCACACATACAAACACACACAACTTCAGTTGAACATGTTATATTTACATGTATATGTCTATCTGTACATTATATGTATATGCATATATATACATGTATATGTTTATGCATATATACATCTATATGTTTATGCATATGTACATATATGCATATTCTTGTATATATACATATATGCATTTACATGTTTAAATGCATTTGCATATACAGTACATGTATATATGCACTTACATATACATGTATATATGCACTTACACATACATGTAAATAGGCACTTACATATACGTGTAATAGGCATGTAAATATAACATGTTCAACTCAAATTGTGTGTGTTTGTGTGTGTGACTGTTTTGTGGTTTCTAAGGACAGTGTTTTGTCAGGACAGTAATGAGCTGTTATCTGATTGTCTGATTACTGTATAGCGTATTGCTGTCCTGACAAAACACTGTCCTTAAAAACCACAAAACAGTCACACACACAAACACACACAACTTCAGTTGAACATGTTATATTTACATGTATATGTCTATCTGTACATTATACGTATATGCATATATATACATGTATATGTTTATGCATATATACATCTATATGTTTATGCATATGTACATATATGCATATTCTTGTATATATACATATATGCATTTACATGTTTAAATGCATTTGCATATACAGTACATGTATATATGCACTTACATATACATGTATATATGCACTTACACATACATGTAAATAGGCACTTACATATACGTGTAATAGGCATGTAAATATAACATGTTCAACTCAAATTGTGTGTGTTTGTGTGTGTGACTGTTTTGTGGTTTCTAAGGACAGTGTTTTGTCAGGACAGTAATGAGCTGTTATCTGATTGTCTGATTACTGTATAGCGTATTGCTGTCCTGACAAAACACTGTCCTTAAAAACCACAAAACAGTCACACACACAAACACACACAACTTCAGTTGAACATGTTATATTTACATGTATATGTCTATCTGTACATTATATGTATATGCATATATATACATGTATATGTTTATGCATATATACATCTATATGTTTATGCATATGTACATATATGCATATTTTTGTATATATACATATATGCATTTACATGTTTAAATGCATTTGCATATACAGTACATGTATATATGCACTTACATATACATGTATATATGCACTTACACATACATGTAAATAGGCACTTACATATACGTGTAATAGGCATGTAAATATAACATGTTCAACTCAAATTGTGTGTGTTTGTGTGTGTGACTGTTTTGTGGTTTCTAAGGACAGTGTTTTGTCAGGACAGTAATGAGCTGTTATCTGATTGTCTGATTACTGTATAGCGTATTGCTGTCCTGACAAAACACTGTCCTTAAAAACCACAAAACGGTCACACACACAAACACACACAACTTCAGTTGAACATGTTATATTTACATGTATATGTCTATCTGAACATTATATGTATATGCATATATATACATGTGTATGTTTATGCATATATACATCTATATGTTTATGCATATGTACATATATGCATATTCTTGTATATATACATATATGCATTTACATGTTTAAATGCATTTGCATATACAGTACATGTATATATGCACTTACATATTCATGTATATATGCACTTACATATACATGTATATAGGCACTTACATATACATGTAAATAGGCACTTACATATACGTGTAATAGGCATGTAAATATAACATGTTCAACTAAAATTGTGTGTGTTTTTGTGTGTGACTGTTTTGTGGTTTCTAAGGACAGTGTTTTGTCAGGACAGTAATGAGCTATTATCTGATTGTCTGATTATAGCGTATTGCTGTCCTAACAAACCACTGTCCATTAAAACCACAAAACAGTCACACACACAAACACACACAATTTTAGTAGAACATGTTATATTTACATGTATATGTCTATCTGTACAGTATATGCATATATATACATGTATATGCATATATGTATATACACTGTACAGTACATGACTATGCATTTATGATATGCTTATATACATGTATATATGTATATTTGTGTGTATGTATATGACATAGATATCAATTATATAAATAATGCAGGGATTGTTAAATATGACTTCAATATTATTTGTCACAGTTTTTAAATTTATAGTTTTCTTTCATTCAGCTAATTTTAATTTCATCTTAGTCCACCTATCATGAGAGGAGTTTTGTAAATACTCTGTCCATCCATCTTTCCTTTATGTGAGATGGATACTTTGGCCAAAAACAATCATGTAATGTTTATTGGTTTACATGTGACAGCAGCTATCATCAAAATGTAGAATTTCCTCTAAATATAAGTATAACTGATCTGTTACAGATGTCATGTGAGCACGTCCAGAGTCAGGAGATCGCAGGTAGCCAGAAGCACGATCAACTTCCTTTAAACACGAATACCAAGGTACATTTTAGTTCTTGTGTTCCTAAACAGAATTACTTGCTACGTGTGGTTTCATCAACCTTAATGTTCAATTAGGTGTGTATAGGAGTGTATTGTGGTTTTTATGGACAGTTGTTTGTTTGGACAGTCATACGCTATAAACAATCAGACAATCAATCAGATAACAGCTCATTACTGTCCTGACAAAACACTGTCCTTAAAAACCACAAAACAGTCACACACACAAACATACACAACTTCAGTTGAACATGTTAGTGCTGGTGAATTTTTGGAAAAAACACAAAAAATACTGAGTTTTTCTGTGTTTTTTCACCACAGTTCGTTAGCTAAACGTGGACACACGTTTCTGATCATTTTTATGCATTCGTAAGCAGTTTTTTTCAACTCCACAGTGTAACTCTTACCTAATTTAATATATTGCACACAAAACATTAAGGTTTACTGAGGGGCTGCATGGGCTCCATGAGCAAGACATCTAATCCATGTGTTTACATCATGGGAAAAACATGTAACAAAATAAAATTTTAATTTTGATTTTTATGAGTTTCCCTCGGACTGTAATCTTATAAATACTTTGTTTAAAGTTCTGATGAATGTTGACTTGCCCATATACTAAATACATGATTTTTTTCTGTGTCCTCCATGTTTTCTAGAGAAAAAGTCAAGCAAGTCTAGGATCCAGAAGAATGGCAAAGAAAAAGTGGTCAAATGGTGAAGTAGCTGATGTAAT
>JBBPBX010095712.1:0-13158 GCA_038048925.1 Garcialebias charrua | reverse complement strand
ACACAGACCCCGCATGCGATGTGACCGGGTCGGACCGGGTGCAGCGAGTCCGCTGCTCATCTTCTAAAATAGCGCTTATTATTAAACACATAACAGCGGAGTTATGAATTATAGTTGTGTCCTCAACTTTAAAAACAAAACCAGAGTTGTTTGTGCACTAAAAACAGCGTAACTCTTGGAAAAAGGAGCTGCTGTTACAGCCAGAACTCAGATAAAAACAGAGCAGGTTTACTGGATCTCTGCTGCACCTGTCTGCCTCTCCACACACAGCTCAGGCTGTGAAGAACGATGCCGACCGTCACAGTGGTCACTGTCTGACTCAGAGTCTGAGTCTGGCTCTGGAGGTTCAAATGAGTAGGGCTGGAGAACTCCAATTAGGCTGCCAGCCTTCGCAAACATCTTCAGGGTGCAGGACACGGGCGCAGTACTGCGCTGAAACCACGCCCACGCGCCAACACGCCCCCAGCGTTTCAGACCAGGGCACAATTATGTTTTTTCTAAGCATGTAACGGTTGTAATGGGTGTACCGAACCGTTTCGGTACACCACGTTCGGTTCGGTCCACCTGCGTACCGTTTCGGTTATTTTTTCACTCATTAAACGTTCTTAACAGAGGAATATATGCACCGCGGAACAAAATTTCCTGGGCGTGTTTCAGCACGGAGCTATTATCGCGTGGCACGCGCAGCATTTAGCCGTTAGCATCTCGTGTGGTCTCCTGTTTGTGAACGTTATAGCTTTCTTGTTAAAAGACGAGCGCACGCGCAGCTTGTGTGGACTTTGTTTCATGAAGACTCTGCAGCAGCTGCGTGACGCAGCTCTCTGCAGCAGCAACACGTCACGTGAACGCGCTGGAAACTGTCATCCGAACGTGAACGAAGAGCTGTATTAAAACTACTTCATCCGAACGTGAACGAAGAGCTGTATTAAAACTACTTCATCCGAACGTGAACAGCAGCTGTATTAAAACTACTTCATCAGGTAATCAGAGCGGTCCAGAGCAATAACACAAGCTGTATGAGTTTTTAAATCTCTGAATCTGTCTGAACGTTGTTATATGCGCAGGCTTTAAAGTTGCTGAGCGTCGCTATGAGACATTCATCACGTCAACACTTCAAAAAGTTCAGCTCTTTATGAAAAAACTAACTGATGTTGTCAACAAGCCCTGGACCAGATTAAAGCCCTGCCATGATGATGAAGAGTGAGAGATTCAACCGTTCAAGAGGTATTGTTTTATTATCTAAATAATCTTTTTTTTTAAATCATAATCTTATTAACTTTTTTTTATCTCTTTTGTTTTTTATTTCCAGTCTGTGACAGAGGTAAATCCACCTGCAGCTAAGAAGTGTGTGATGACTGAACTGAACTCTGAACTGTTCCAACACCTGCACCAAGAAGAAGTTGTGAGTACAGTAATGAGGACAAATACAGCCACACTGCTGCTACTGAACAAAAACTTGATTAGTTAGATTGTAAACAGTCTGTTGCTGCTTATTGTTCTGGTTCTGACTGTTATTGCATTTATTAAGATTTTTATTATTGTTCATATAGTTTATTTATTGTAGAGTGCTGTTTATTTAAAATATCATCCAAATGGGTCACTTTTATTTATTACTACAATACAATACAAACATATTTTTGGCATATTTTCAAAATAAACATTTTGTAAGTCTTTATTTTGTAAAAAAAATAAAAATAATTTGTACCGAAAATAAACCGAAAATAAACCGAACCGAGCTCTCCTTGTAGTTGAACCGAACCGAAATGTGATTTTAGCGTACCGTTACACCCCTAGTTTTTTCATTATTTTTGAGACATAATTTTATAAGGTAAACAATGTTTTTAATCAGTCAGATTTATATGGGTGATTAATAACACATATTTATGCCGTGTGACAAACTCAAAACACACATTTAATTTTACTTTACACGGCCTTTAATAAACATAATCATAAAATGAAATAGAGTGTAATACTGTCCCGAAGAATAAAGTATAAAAAGTATACCTATAAAATAAATGAAGGTTCTGGCATTTGACATTTGTAAAGAGTGACAAAGCAGCATATGAGGTTAATGTACACAGTATATGTATGAGGTAGTTTGATATTGGTATAGAGACAAAGTGGCATTATGCAATAAGGCTAGTAAAAAGAATATATACTGTATATCAGCAGTAGTGTAGATATAAAAAGTCTAGATGTAAACAGTAGTAATAAATGTAAACAGTAGTAATAAATGTCAACAGTAAATGTAAACAGTAGTATGACTATAGGCAGTAATGTAATACAAACATTAGTGCAAATATGAGAAGTAGTGCAAACTGAATGAGCACATGACCGTGAGTTGAGTGAATGACCCGTATTGATGACACAAAGTCCATCCATCCATCCATTTTCGTCCGCTTATCCGGGGTCGGGTCGCGGGGGTAGCAGCCTAAGTAGGGAGGCCCAGACTTCCCTCTCCCCAGCCACTTGGAGCAGCTCCTCTGGGGGAATCCCAAGGCGTTCCCAGGCCAGCCGAGAAACATAGTCCCTCCAGCGTGTCCTGGGTCTTCCTCTGGGTCTCCTCCCGGTGGGACATGCCCGGAACACCTCACCAGGGAGGCGTCCAGGAGGCATCCTAACCAGATGCCCGAGCCACCTCAACTGGCTCCTCTCGATGTGGAGAAGCAGCGGCTCTACTCCGAGTCCCTCCCGGATGACTGAGCTTCTCACCCTATCTCTAAGGGAGAGTCCAGACACCCTGCGGAGAAAACTCATTTCAGCCGCTTGTATCCGAGATCTCGTTCTTTCGGTCACAACCCAAAGCTCATGACCATAGATGAGGGTGGGAACGTAGATCGATCGGTAAATTGAGAGCTTTGCCTTTCGACTCAGCTCTCTCTTCACCACGACAGACCGGTACAGCGCCCGCTTCACTGCGGACGCTGCACCTATCCGCCTATCGATCTCACGCTCCAGTTTTCCCTCATTCGTGAACAAGACCCCGAGATACTTAAACTCCTCCACTTGGGGCAGGACCTCATCCCCGACCCGGAGAGGGCATGCTACCCTTTTCCGGCTCAAGACCATGGCCTCGGATTTGGAGGAACTGATCCTCATCCCGGCCGCATCACACTCGGCTGCAAACCGCTCCAGCGAAAGCTGTAGATCACGATCTGATGAAGCCAATAGGACCACATCATCTGCAAAAAACAGAGAAGCGATTCTAAGGCCACCAAAACGGATCCTCTCAACACCTTGGCTGCGCCTAGAAATTCTGTCCATAAAAGTTATGAACAGAATCGGTGACAAAGGGCAACCTTGGCGGAGTCCAACTCTCACTGGAAACGAGCCTGACTTACTGCCGGCAATGCGGACCAAGCTCTGACACCGGTCGTACAGGGACCTAACAGCCCATATCAATGGGCCTGGTACCCCATACTCCCGGAGTACCCCCCACAGAACCCCCCGAGGGACGCGGTCGAATGCCTTTTCCAAGTCCACAAAGCACATGTAAACTGGTTGGGCAAACTCCCACGCGCCCTCCAGGACCCTGTTGAGGGTGTAGAGCTGGTCCAGTGTTCCACGACCAGCACGAAAACCACACTGCTCCTCCTGAATCCGAGGTTCGACTATCCGACGGACCCTCCTCTCCAGAACCCCTGAATAGACCTTACCAGGGAGGCTTAAGAGTGTGATCCCCCTATAGTTGGAACACACCCTACGGTCCCCCTTTTTGAATAGGGGAACCACCACCCCAGTCTGCCAATCCAAGGGAACTGCCCCCGATGTCCACGCGATATTGCAGAGTCGCGTAAGCCAACACAACCCCACAACATCCAGAGCCCTAAGGAACTCAGGGCGAATCTCATCCACCCCTGGAGCCCTGCCACCGCAGAGCTTTTTAACCACCTCGGTGACCTCAGCTCCAGAGATTGGAGAGCCCGACCCAAAGTCCCCAGGCTCCGCTTCCTCAGTGGAAGACGTGCCAGTAGGATTCATTCATTCATTCAACCTTTATTTATACAGGCTAGCCTCGTTGAGTCACGGGGACTCATTTACAAGAGGGACCTGTCTCACTCACACCAAACAACCATCCACTCTCACACTCACACCTAGGGTCAATTTAGAGTCACCAATCAGCCTAACAAGCATGTTTTTTGGTCTGTGGGAGGAAACCGGAGTACCCGGAGGAAACCCACGCATGCACGGGGAGAACATGCAAACTCCACCCAGAAAGGCCCCCGGACCGGGATTTGAACCGGCAACCTTCTCGCTGAGAGGCAGCAGCTCTACCAGTTGTGCCACCGTGCTGGATTGAGGAGGTCTTCGAAGTATTCCGCCCACCGACTCACAACATCCCGAGTTGAGGTCAACAGCACGCCATCCCCACCATAAATGGTGTTGGTCGCGTACCGCTTTCCCCCCCTGAGACGCCGGATGGTGGACCAGAATCGCCTCGAAGCCGTACGGAAGTCATTCTCCATGGCCTCTCCGAACTCCTCCCACGCCCGAGTTTTTGCCTCAGCAACCACCCGAGCCGCATGCCGCTTGGACTGTCGGTACCTATCTGCTGCTTCCGGGGTCCCACAGGCCAAAAAGGCCCAATAGGACTCCTTCTTCAGCCTGACAGCATCCCTCACCGCCGGTGTCCACCACCGGGTTCAAGGGTTGCCACCACGACAGGCACCAACAACCTTGCGGCCACAACTCATGACACAGAGTCCAGTGTTAAAAACGTTGTGTTGTGTGGTAATGTGTGAAAGTTTTTTGTGATTAAGGCAGTACAAGTGGGAGGGAGGGCAGAGCTGGCAGAGTGTTAAGCATCCTGACTGCCTGATGAACAGAGCTGTCTCTCAGTCTGCTGGTTCGAGCCTGGAGACTCCTCAGTCTCCTCCCCGATGGCAACAGGCTGAAGCAGCTGTGTAGTGGGTGTGTGGGATCACCTGCCATGCAGAGGGCTTTCCGAGTGAGGCGGTTGCTGTGTAAGTCCTGTAGTGAGGGCAAGGAGGTGCCGACAATCTTCTCAGCTGCTCTCACTATACGCTGGAGGCTCTTTCGGCAGGATGCAGTACATGCACCATACCACACCGTGATGCAGCTGGTCAGGACACTTTCTATGGCGCCCCTGTAGAAGGTGCACATGATGGGGGTTGGAGCTCCAGCTCTATTCAGCTTGCGGAGAAAGTAGAGGCGCTGGTGAGCCTTCTTGGCCAGTGATGCAGTGTTCCTGCTCCAGGACAGGTCCTCTGAGACGTGCACTCCCAGGAACTTGGTGCTGTCTACTCTCTCCACTGTGGTGTTGTTGATGGTCAGAGGGGCATGTTGGGCATCCCTCTTCCTGAAGTCCACAACAATCTCTTTTGTCTTCTCCACGTTGAGAGTGAGATTGTTGTGTCCGCACCACAAGGCCAGGCGGCTCACAAGATGGACAAGAAGCCGAGTACAGGGTGGAACTGGTGGACCGCTTTGTGGCATGGTGTGGAAACAATCCATCTCATCTTGAATGTGAACAAAACAAAGGAAATGATTGTATATTTCAGGAGAAACAGGGACAGGTCCAACTATATCTCCATCTTGGGAGAAGAAGTGGAGGTGGTGGAGAAATACAAATACCTTGGGGTTCACCTGGACAACAGAATGGACTGGAAATGCAACAGTGAAGCATATACAAGAAGGGACAGAGCAGACTGTACTTCTTGAGGAAGCTGAAGTCCTTCAGTGTTTGCAGCAAGATGCTGAATATCTTCTATAAGTCTGTTGTAGACAGCACTGTCTCTTTTGCCATCATCTGCTAGGGTAGCAGCACCAGAGCAAGTGACTTACAAAAGATCAACAAGCTCATAAAGAAGGCTGGTTCAGTTCTGGGGACTCCTCTAGAACCTTTGGAGATAGTTATACAAAGAAGGATTCTTCGTAAAATGAAGAACATTATAGACAACCCTCAGCATCCTCTTCATCAGACTGTCATACAACAACAGAGTGTCTTCAGTCAGAGGCTTCTTCAGATCCGCTGCAAGACAGACCACTACAAGAGATACAGAACTTCCTTCCCATAGCCATCAGCATCTAGAACAACTTTTTAATGAAACCAGGATGATGAGTTACAACACAATTTAATTTCCCTCTGGCATTAATAAAGTATTTCAGAATTGAACTGAACTGAAACCACAACTACAGCACTGTATTGTACTCAAAGTTTTGTTTGCCAAACATCCTGGTACTTGCTGATGTCATATATTGTGTAAGGAGCTAATTTTAGTAACCCTGACTAGCACTGTTAGCCCAGCATCAGCTCACTTTAATGCAAATGAAACTATGGCTCAAATAGTACACTGACCAGCAGCATCTAGAACAAACATTGGGGATTAGAGGATTGTATGATGATCCTGTACCTCCAGTCCTCACAGGAACTAACAGATGGAATCAATAAAAGGAAGGACAAAAGTGAAATAGACATGGCCTCTTGGTTCTATTATTCCCTGAAAGCTGATAGTCTTGTGTTTTATCTTGGTGCAAATAGAAAAAAATGAAGCATTGCAGAGATGAGCAAGAAGGAGAATAAAATGGTGAGAATTTAAAAATAAATAAAACTGAATTTGAGTCCATGTAATTTTGCAGAGAGTGAAGTTTTAAAAACAAATTATTCAGGGGCACAGAAAAATATGATTTCAACGGGATCATTGGAAAAGTGCTCAGACTTCAAACTCCTCTGACCAGTAACTTTTTGTTCCCTCAGCACTCGTTTTGTTTCTGAGTGCGTGTGAGCATTAATGACGCTGCAAGTTAAAAAAAAAAGTGCTTATCCCATCAGAAATGCTAGCTCAAAAATACTTAAAGAAAACATTTAACTATCCTTAATACAGGTAGTCCTCGACTTACGACGCTGATCCGTTCCTACGCGGTGTCGTAAACCGATTTTCGACGTAAGTCGGAACATACGTACATACTGTACCATATACATGTACTGTACAGTACTGTATTACCAAGCACTTAGCCTATCCTAACACAGTACCCTCCAGAGCGGCATACGGTACAGTATTCCTCCGCCACTGCGTTACAACGTTTACGACATAAAACCGCGTAATTCGAAATAAGGCTTTTCATAGTAAATGGGAGATGCGTCGTAACCCTGAAACGTCATAACTCGAGACCGTCATAACCCGAGGACTATCTGTATACAGTAAAAATATTAAACACAAGCTGCCTGGTAACTTTGTCCAGCAAAACAATCCCAAATAATAATACTTCCACCTCTGTGCTTCAGTTACACAATCTGGCCACATGAAGATTAAAAAATGCTAAAATGTTGCAGTAAAAACACCTCTGCAATCTGTCTGTCTGACCACATTAATCTTTACAAAAAGATCCCGGAGCCAGATGCATAAGCAACATGTATGCACAAAATTATGTGTTTTCCTAAACATAAGACAAGTATCTGTAGTGGGCATGACACGTCTTTTTGAACTGTTCCAGTGATGACCTTTACTGACCTTTCAGTAAACAGACATTTACTACAATTTATTCCATTAGTTGTAATCTGAGAACATATATAGTCACTCACAAAGAGACTATTGGCTTCTTTAATTTTATTCTAATGTAATCAAAAGAATAACATTTTGTCATTTTCATGATATGTGCTATTATGCTGTGTTATTCTGTAATGTGAAACATTACTGTGTCACTTCTGCACTAACGATGGTGTCCACAAACTGTGTGAAAGTTGAAGGCCCGGGTCAGAGAGGCCAGGCCGTTTTGTTTAGAAATGGAGAAGACAGTTAATCTGTTGTTTTCATGAGAATGACTCCAGCACTCTCTGTCTCCTCTAAACATTTCTTTCTGCGCCTGAATTTCACCTTGAATTCTGATAACGTGAAAGTGAACTCTTTGACGTGTCTTTAACTCTCCTCGCTTGGCCCACGGACCAATGAGGAAACTGTGTTCTAATCTCAACATTTTTAGTAAAAGCGTTTTGCTTCCCGGAACGCTTCAGAGTTTGAATGGACAGAGACCTGAAAGCTCTCTGTCTTGTCAGCTGATTAAGTTTGGTCAAGAGCCAAAGACTGACTTATCAGCTGGAACTTCATGGATGACTCCATGAAGTTCACAGAGCAAAAGCTCTCTATGACTTTCTTGAGGAAGGCTTTATTTTGAAAATTAACCCAGAAGCTGCCACTGTCTTCGACGGAGAAAGCAGGCCTCACGACACGTTGAATCCATAAACACGCCGATGTATGACCAGACTTCATGGGCCCAGAACCTGTGAAGCTAAACTGCTTCTCAACTCTACCAACTGAGATGGACGTCTTAAAAGGTACAGAGTTGCTGTTGTTTAATGGAGCGTGCCCTGGAGTCGAGCTGGTTTGCGTATGGAGAAGTGTTATCTCTGGTTAAACTCAAAATAGATTTTTTCCTCTCTCCATCTTTAATCTATTCCTCCTATTTCCTTCCCCTTCATTCTAAGCTGGAAACTACATTTTAAGCTAAAGAACCTTCAGACTAAGTATATTGACATCCGGTATTTATGTCTGTTGTTACAATTAAATTTGCTGACGTGTTAAACTGCAAGAAAGTGAAATCTGTCAATCAAGTGTAATGGTGTTAATTTTAGTTGATTTATTTTAAATAAATGGTAGTGTCTTTGACATACCAAACTAAGTTAACGTCTCACTGTCACTCTATGGCTTCTGTCTTATGATCCATAAACGATCACAGAAATATTGGGTAAACTGAAAAAGAAAAGAATCCGTGAAATCCTATTCAATCTGAATAAGTAAATAATTAAGATATATAAAGTGAGTCAGTTTAATATTGACCTCCCTCATATATCCTATATATCTATAAGACAAGAAATGTTCAGTGGGACTTTGTGTACAATGTGCAGTCTTTGTTCATTCTACACACAGTTGTAAAGAATTTTGAGCTTGATGGTCAGGAAGAAATGGAAAAAATAAATAAAAATGAAAATAGAACTGAACAAAATTAATCAAAACCATTTCAGAGATTGTGAAAGTGATTTTTTTTTAATTTTTTTTTTTTTATGGATTTCAGAATTAAAGTCACCAAACAAGATTTTATTCTGTTTCTAAACTAATTTATGCATCTGACTGCACATGTTCACTGGCAAACAGCAGTTTTGGCCTGATTTTTGTTTTGATCTAATTTTTTTTTTAAATTTTGCGTGAAAGAATCAACCTTTGGGATAAAACGTTGCCTACCTTGCAGGTCACATGTTGAGAAAGCAGTTTAATAATAATAATAATAATAATGAATTCAATTTATAACGCACTTTTCATTAGTGAAAATCTCAAAGTGCTACACACATTGAAAGCTACACACATTCATACACCGGTAGTGGCAGACTACCATGCAAGGTGCTTTCCAGTCCTACCGGGAGCAACTCGGGGTTAAGTGTCTTGCCCAAGGACACGACACATGGTGTGGGGAACTGGGATTCGAACCGGCAACCTTCCGATCGGGGGACGACTGCCATTACCACTACGCCACGGCCATCCCCTTAGAAGCTTAAATAATGACGCCTCAGACTTAAACGCCAAATAAAAACACATAATTGTGGATATTATTGGTGCAAGCCTGGGTCCACTTGTTGCTTTAGGTTTGGTTTAAATTAAATGAGACTCCCACCTGAGATTAGGCCTGTCGCAATAAACAATAAATCAATTAATTGCATGATAATTGAAAATTATTAACCTAATTTTCAGTTATTGGCTTTATCTTTTCATTGTGTCTCTCTCTTTCTGCTACTAAGCTGAGAAGCTATACGAGCTAAGCTAACAGGCCGACCTCGGGGAAAAAATCTCCATCTTGTCGAAGCTCCAAAATTCACAGTTGAAACCCGTGCCATTGTGTAAAAAAAAATGTCTCTGCAAAAAGAAGCTGAGAACTTGTTCACTGATTTTTTTATTAAAAGCTTTGTGTGAAAAATGTTATGCTAAAGAGCTCAAACCACACCGAGCGCCCGCCATTTTGAGAACTGAAGAGAGACAGTCCATGTCACGTCAAGGGGCCTCTCTCCCATTTTTCTTAAAGAGACACGCTGCTCGCTCCCTCACTATCTATTATTCAGTTCAAACTGTTTTATACTGCCATCCGGTGATCAAAAAAAGGTTCTACATGCAAAACAAATTAACAAATGTTTTTTCTTAAATTTGACAATATATTATCGTTTATTGCAATAATTTCTGAGCCAATTAATCGCCCAGCAAAATCGGTTATCGTGACAGGCCTACCTGAGATCCATCTCATTGTATAATGTGTTGTGCTTTAATTGAGAAAATGGTTTTTACGCCTTGTTGCATCCACCACTTTTGAATGTTTTTAGGCTCAAACAGAACAACCTACCCCTGATTGTAAATCTGCAAAAGTAATAAACATTTAGCCCACATTCAAACCCTCATCTGACACGCAGCATAGGCTGAAAGCTACGGAGACGAGTCAATGGGCTGACATTTTCTGAACGAGCCACAGCTCAAAATAACGGCCTGCCAACAGTTAACTGGACTCTCCTTTGAAAAGTGCAGCTCCCACAGATCTAAACACGCTTGTAAACACCTCTGTCCAGGCTAAATATAGCTGGACATGTGGTTATATTCGACACAACATGCTGACGCACGGGCATGAGGGGGCATGAGTCGTCAACAAGGAAATGATAGGTGAGACGGAGCGGACCAGTTTAAGGAGATAAAGGGATAAGAGGTGGTCACAGAAGAAGGAAGAGAAAGAAACTAGAAAAGAATGGATGTAAAATGGTAATCAGTTATTATGTGCTCCGTCATTACGGTCAGGGTGTTGGGTCACACACTTTCTCTCTTACTTCAGCAATAAACACGAGCTAAGTCATCCCGAGGAGCTCAAAGGATTCAGGCAGACAGGACACTGACGTTAGCGAGTCAGCTCAAAACGCTACAGCGTACTCTTTACTTTTACACATTGTACAAAAACATTAAATTATCCTCGAGAAAATATTTGGAGACAACTGTGCTCAAAGGTGATGAGTTTGACCCGGGAAGTTACAGCGAAACATCTTTATTCTCACTGAAGGAGATTCAATCATTCAATCGCTCATTAGAGAATGAAGCAGATGAGAGAAAAAAAGTGCAAAATAAATGTTTTATAATATTCAATCAAAGTACCGGTAATAAAAAGATAACAAAAGCTTGTTCCTTAAAAGTAACATGTGAAGTAAGATTATCCTCTGATGAGAAAGGACTTCATAAACCCCGGCTTCATTATACCATACCATTTTATTTATAAAGCACTTTCAACAGGAACAAGTCCACACCAACGTGCTGGACAAACAAACACACAACAGGCAACACAGACAATGAAGTACAACACGAAAAACATAAAAACATTGGAGATCATAAATAAAACGATCCAATACAAATCAGCTGGCATTGAAAGCAACGGAGTAGTAGTGAGTTTTTAACCGGGATTTGAAAACCGAGAATTAAAGACCGTGTAAAGTAAAATTAAATTTGTGTTTTGAGTTTGTCACACGGCATAAATATGTGTTATTAATCACCCATATAAATCTGACTGATTAAAAACATTGTTTACCTTATAAAATTAAGTCTCAAATATAAGGAAAAAACATGATTTTCCCAGGGTCTGGAACGGTGGGGGCGTGTCAGCGCGTGGGCGTGGTTTCAGCGCAGTTCTGCAGCTCAGAGCAAGTAGGAGGACCCTCTCGCTCAGAGCTGAACTGTGTGTGGAGGAGGAAGACAGGTTCATCAGTAAACCTGCTCTGTTTGCTCCTTTTTCCAAGAGTTACGCTGTTTTTAGTGCACAAACAACTCTGGTTTTATTTTAAAAGTTGAGGACACAACTATAATTCATAACTCCGCTGTTCTGTGTTTAGAAGATGAGCGGACTCGCGCGGCTGCACCCGGTCCGACCCGACACATCGCATGCGGGGGCTGTGTTGGTGATTAAAATAAAGAGTAATCACGTTGATAACTAAGTATGCAATGGACCTGTCGCATTTTCTTAGCAAAAAAGGAGCTTGTGAACTTGTAGGGCACAGGCTTAGCAATAAAAAAAAGAAAGAAAGAAAAGAAACAGGAAAGGCGGCGGCGGTGTCCGGAGGCTGAGGAGGGAGACGGTCAGTAGCAGGTGCCCTGACCATTAAAACATCCAGGGAAGATGCAGGAACGAGGCATAATTGATTAGCTAGCTAACAATGAACAAAATATCTATGCTATTGCTATCTGATGCTATCTGCGAGTCGCGAGTGAACGGCTCCACCCATGCGAAGAACAATTTATATGACTGGAGCAGCAGGGGGTAGGGCTATACTAATGAGGACCGCGTGACGAAACGCGGTCACGTTTAAAACACGCCTAAAAAATCCTGAAACACACATGTCTTTATACACAGTTTCATGTATAACTTCAAAATTAATTGAGCTACAATTTTGAGACTTTTTACTCATTTACAACATTACAATTATCACATTTATAATGTTTATTTAAGAAAATGTTGAAATTCACTTTACACGGTCTTTAAGCATCATCAGATCTCATGCTCAGAGCGTGTGTTGTGAATGACTCTCACCTACCACCACGCCAAATTTTAACTTATCTGTAAAAGTGACTTTTAGTTTGGTAAGGTTTATTAGATGTGGTAGCCATCTTGAATCAGGAGGACTCCAAAAGTTATTCAGTTGTAGTCCAGTGACTTCCTGAGAGTTTTGAGTCATGTTCTTCCAGTGGTCCATGAGATATTTTACCAACATGGCGGACTGACATGCTAACACATTCAGCAAAGTTCAGTCAGGTCCTCTGGATGGTTTCTTTGTGTTGAAACGTTTCATCTTTCATCCAAAGGACTTCGTCAGTCCGAGGAGCCACAACAAACTCAGTCCCATAAGCAACGCACTCACGGGAGGCAGAAGAGCGAGTGAGACTCGCAGCAGGGCAAGCTGGGGGTGGCTGAGTGTAGGTTAATCTGAAGTCACACACCCCCAAAAATAAAAAATAAAGTTAGACACTGAGTGAAGATGAGCACGTCAAGAAGAAAAATTGTTGTCTGAACATAATTTAATTGACTTTCTGCTACAGCTGCATTGTTTATACTTCTTTTTAATCTTCCTACCTTTTTTTTAAATTTATTTTACATTTATTGATAAACTCTACATTTTTATTTCAGTCGTTCCTA
>JBBPBX010095711.1:0-13158 GCA_038048925.1 Garcialebias charrua | reverse complement strand
TGGCAGGGCTCCAGGGGTGGATGAGATTCGTCCTGAGTTCCTTAGGGCTCTGGATGTTGTGGGGTTGTGTTGGCTTACGCGACTCTGCAATATTGCGTGGACATCGGGGGCAGTTCCCTTGGATTGGCAGACTGGGGTGGTGGTTCCCCTATTCAAAAAGGGGGACCGTAGGGTGTGTTCCAACTATAGGGGGATCACACTCTTAAGCCTCCCTGGTAAGGTCTATTCAGGGGTTCTGGAGAGGAGGGTCCGTCGGATAGTCGAACCTCGGATTCAGGAGGAGCAGTGTGGTTTTCGTGCTGGTCGTGGAACACTGGACCAGCTCTACACCCTCAGCAGGGTCCTGGAGGGCGCATGGGAGTTTGCCCAACCAGTTTACATGTGCTTTGTGGACTTGGAAAAGGCATTCGACCGCGTCCCTCGGGGGGTTCTGTGGGGGGTACTCCGGGAGTATGGGGTACCAGGCCCATTGATATGGGCTGTTAGGTCCCTGTACGACCGGTGTCAGAGCTTGGTCCGCATTGCCGGCAGTAAGTCAGGCTCGTTTCCAGTGAGAGTTGGACTCCGCCAAGGTTGCCCTTTGTCACCGATTCTGTTCATAACTTTTATGGACAGAATTTCTAGGCGCAGCCAAGGTGTTGAGAGGATCCGTTTTGGTGGCCTTAGAATCGCTTCTCTGTTTTTTGCAGATGATGTGGTCCTATTGGCTTCATCAGATCGTGATCTACAGCTTTCGCTGGAGCGGTTTGCAGCCGAGTGTGATGCGGCCGGGATGAGGATCAGTTCCTCCAAATCCGAGGCCATGGTCTTGAGCCGGAAAAGGGTAGCATGCCCTCTCCGGGTCGGGGATGAGGTCCTGCCCCAAGTGGAGGAGTTTAAGTATCTCGGGGTCTTGTTCACGAATGAGGGAAAACTGGAGCGTGAGATCGATAGGCGGATAGGTGCAGCATCCGCAGTGAAGCGGGCTCTGTACCGGTCTGTCGTGGTGAAGAGAGAGCTGAGTCGAAAGGCAAAGCTCTCAATTTACCGATCGATCTACGTTCCCACCCTCATCTATGGTCATGAGCTTTGGGTTGTGACCGAAAGAACGAGATCTCGGATACAAGCGGCTGAAATGAGTTTTCTCCGCAGGGTGTCTGGACTCTCCCTTAGAGATAGGGTGAGAAGCTCAGTCATCCGGGAGGGACTCGGAGTAGAGCCGCTGCTTCTCCACATCGAGAGGAGCCAGTTGAGGTGGCTCGGGCATCTGGTTAGGATGCCTCCTGGACGCCTCCCTGGGGAGGTGTTCCGGGCATGTCCCACCGGGAGGAGGCCCAGAGGAAGACCCAGGACACGCTGGAGGGACTATGTTTCTCGGCTGGCCTGGGAACGCCTTGGGATTCCCCCAGAGGAGCTGCTCCATGTGGCTGGGGAGAGGGAAGTCTGGGCCTCCCTACTTAGGCTGCTACCCCCGCGACCCGACCCCGGATAAGCGGACGAAAATGGATGGATGGATGTATATATACTGTATGTATATATATAATGTATATATATATACATGTATATATATATATATGCATGTATATAGACTGTATATATGTATATATATGTATATGTATATATATGTATATATGTATATGTATATATGTATATATGTATGTATATATGTATGTATATATGTATATATCAGTCAGAGTCAGAGTCAGAGAGTCTTTATTGTCATTTGCACCGCATGTGGTACATGTGATGAAAACGAGATTATGTACACGGGGTCCCAGTTACATCCAACAACAAATGCAAGAGAAAAACACTAATAACATCTAGAATTAACTAAGAAAAACATCAACTAGTAATACACTAAGCCTAATATAGTGGAAATAAACAGCAGCACGAACATGAGTTTGTATGAGCAGATGGTCACAGATGAACACAGATGAACACAGCAACAAGAAAACAGATCAGCATCAGCATGATGTGATATTTTGCAGTGTTTATTTTTATTTTTATTTATTCATGAGTCTAACAGCCTCAGGGTAGAAGCTGTTCCTCAGTCTAGTGGTTCTACACTTGATGCTCCTCAACCTCCGTCCTGAGGGGAGTGGGGCAAAGAGTGAGTGTGCTGGATGAGTGAGGTCTTTCATGATGCAGGTGGCTCTTTTCCTGCATCTGGAGGTGTAAATGTCTGTGATGGTGGGGAGACTGACTCCAACAGACTTCTGTGCAGCCTTCACCACTCTCTGTAGAGCTTTCCTCTCTTCAACTGTGCAGCCTCCATGCCACACGTTGATGCTGGAGCACAGGACGCTCTCATATATATATATATGAGATATATGATATATATATACAGCAACCCCTCGAGTTACGTCAGGGATAGGGACCTACGTGTGTGACTTAGGTCGATTTTGTCGTACCTCGCGGACCAAAAACACATGCCTGTCGTAGGTCCACGTTTCTGACATAGGTCGCGGTTATACCGCTAACGGAGCGCCGCACACATATTTAATGGCATGAGACTGAACAAGCAGACATACTAAGGCCATAAACACGCACAGAACTGCACAATAAATAAAAAATATAATGTCTTACTTTGAGCCGGTGGCCCCGACTGCCAGGCGGACATTTGCGGCGAGCTCCCGGCCGCAGATGGATCCTCCGCGGCATGTCGGCTCGGTGTCTTCGCCTGTGTTAGCTGCTTTGTTAGCTGCTGTCGTTAGCATGTCGGGCGGCGTTGTGGCCGCCGATCGCGGGGCGATCCGCGGCTGCTCCTCCGGACCTGAGACGTCCACAGAGTTGACCGAGTGTTTCCAGCTAATTTATCCGTATGAGGCAACCCTGATCGGGCACACGGAGCCAGCTGACAGTAGCCTCTGGAGCTCCATCGCAGTACAGTTGTAAAATGGCGACCGGAAGTGGCGAGCGGAAACGACCGGAAGTTGCGTAAATACGATAAATTTCTAATCAAAACGTAAAATTAATAATTATACTTTATTTATAAAGCCATTTAAAACAACCACAGCTGCAACAAAGTGCTATACACATGAAATTAATAACTTTTAAACACACAAAAAAAAAAATAATAATAATATTTTTTTTTTTAATCATATTTTTATTAAATATGATAAAATCGTAAGTCTGAGTTGCCGTAGGTCGCAGGTGTCGTACCTCGAGGGTTTCCTGTATATATATATATATATATATATATATATATATATATATATATATATATATATATATATATATATATATATATATATATATATATATATATATATATATACTGTATAATGAAGATATTGATTTTGCATTTTTTATTTCAGCTTCCAAATTGTTCCACAATCTAATTCCTTGGATCGAGGTTGACCGACCCCTCAATGGTTCTGAATTTCGGTCTCACAAAAATCTCGATTCCCTTTAAATTATAGCAACTTTGACGTTTAAGAAAGTGCGTTAGAATGTTTGGTGGTAATTGATTTATATGAGCTTTGTACAAAACTGAAAGAATATTGTAATCTACTAAATCTTGGCATTTTAATAACTTCAATTTGTAAAATAAAACACTTGATGGGTGACAGTAGTGTTTCCCAGTGATTATTCTTATGGCTCTTTTCTGTAGGACAAAAACCGGCTCGGTAAATGTCTTACATGCTTTACCCCAAACTTCAACACAGTAAATGATGTGAGGGACAATAATTGAGTTGTACAACAAGTACAGAGCTCTATCCTCTAACAATTTCCTAACCTTATACAGAACTGCAATTGATTTAGCTATCCTTTTCTTGACAGAATTGATATGATGTTTCATGTCAATTTGTCATCGATAATGACCCCCAGAAACTTTATTACACTAACTGCAGATTTCCACACCATCAATATTAATTGTAACATCAGCAGATTCCTTTTTTGTACTGAATATCATATACTGTATTCTGATATACAATTTTATTATATATATATATATATATATATATATATATATATATATATATATATATATAGAGAGAGAGAGAGAGAGAGAGAGAGAGAGAGAGAGAGAGAGAGAGACAGAGACCCAGCCTCACACGAGGCACCAGAATATGCAGGAGATAAGGGTGTAAATATTGATTATCAATTAGGAGTTATTCTCATAGTTATGCAAATAAATATATTTACCGTATTTTCCAGCCTATAAGTCGCACCGCCCTATAAGTTGCATTGTCCAATTATGTCAAATAAATTGAAAAAAATCCATAAATATGTTGCTTCGCCGTATAAGTCGCAGGGCATGCAAATTATGCAAAAAGGTGCGACTTATAGGCTGGAAAATATGGTAACCTCAGGGTACTGCCGAATGAGAGGAAATAATGTTTCCAATCAGTCTCTTTATTAATAAATCAGTCTCTTTAACCCCAAAATGTGATTATTTTCTCGTGTATAAAGAGAACAAATTTTATCAACACGCATAAAGGCTAAAATAATCACAGATTCACTGGTGAAATTTTGTGTTTTATTACAAAAACAACAATAATCTATGATATGAGTAATAAACATACTGAATATCAAACGACTGAATCTTTGAACCTTTTGAGCTGACATGATTGATAGTACACTGTCTCTTCTAACTGACAAGTCTGACATTAACAGGGATATCTACGATACCCTGACTCAGAGTCCATCTAATTTAAGAGAGGCCAGAGGCCACTCACCGGTGTCAGGACAGCACAAACAGCTTAACGATCTCACAGGCTTGTTAACTAAAAACAGTACTACTATTGGTAACACACAGTCTTTCCCTCCTGGCCACCTGATGTTTATCCGAAACCCACCCATCCAAGAGGTGTAAACACTCCCACATCCACGTGCCGTACCTTGCTCCTCTGATCTTCCGCAACCACCTGATGACACAATCTCAGTAGAACCTGTGTTGTCATGTAAAGACATCATTAAATGTCCACTGACATCATCTTTCTACTTTGCATAAAATGTTACAAGATATATATCTTGTATCATTCAACTATGTTCGTTTTTAATAGCAAAATCAGAAATATATCAAAATTTTGCTTTAAAATTGATTTTAAATTTGGCGCCGTGTCGCCTCAGAAAATCCTGGTATTTCCGCATACGTCGTCTGTGACGTAGCGTCAAGAGAGTCTACTCAAACGCCCCTACAGCTCTGTATTCTGGCAGTTTATTTTTCACGTTTTTTTTTTTTTTCTTTCTTGCTGGGTTAGAGGGTGTTACAACCGGGTAGACGTTTGGGCAAAGTGCAGTTTTCACTTAATCCCAGAAATAAGGAAACATGAAGGATTTATCTCTATCGGAGGACTGAGCTTACAGCAGCTCCTTCCTCTGTCTGAGTGTGTAGGATCTGCTGTGGAAGACGTCATGCTCCGATCACCTTTTGTCCGGTAAACAAAATATTCTATATAAATCAATTTGTGAAACAATGTCAGAACAATGTTACAGTATAACAGTCTGTGTGTTGGAGCTGTTTTTTCTTTCTCCACACAGTAAAGTCAAGTCAAAGTCAAAGTCAACTTTATTGTCAGAACTGCAATATGTACAGGACATACACAGAATCGAAATTGCGTTTCTCTCAGTCCCTCGGTGCAACAGTAACTATTTAAACATTGAAACACTGAAACATATAATAATAGACATAAGCATAAAATAGTAAAACTGTAACACTGTCCTGAGTTTTTGCATAGTGGTATAAGAGTATGAAAATTTACACCAACTCTAAAACTAAAACTAAAACACTAAACATTTAATGAACATAATACTGTCCTGAGTTTTTGCATACTAGTATAAAAAAAGTATAAAAAGTATAACTATAAAATAAACTAAAGGTTCTAGCATTGACATTTGCAAAGTGGCAAAGCAGCATATGAGTTAATGTACACAGTATATGTATGAGGTAGTAGTTGATGTTGTTATAGAGGCAAAAGTGGCATATGCAGTAAGGCACATTGGGCATCCTTAAATAAGGCTGGTCAGAGAATACTGTATATGTATTCGCAGTGGTGTAGATATAAAAGTAGTGTAAATGTAAACAGTAGTAATAAATGTAAGCAGTAGTAATAAATGTAAACAGTATTAATAAATGTAAACATTGAATGTAACCAGTAGTATGTAAACAGAGAATGTAAACAGTAATGTAAACAGAGAATGTAAACAGTATTATGACTATAGGCAGTGATGTAATACAAACATTAGTGCAAATATGAGAAGTAGTGCAAACTGAACGAGTACATGACCGAGAGTTTAGTGAATAACCCGTTTGATGACACAGAGTCCAGTGTTAAAATCTTTGTGTTGTGTGGTAATGTGTGAGAAAGTTTTTAGTGTTAAGGCAGTTCAAATGGGAGGGGGGGCAGAGCAGGCAGAGTGTTTAGCATCCTGACTGCCTGATGAACAGAGCTGTCTCTCAGTCTGCTGGTTCGAGCCTGGAGACTCCTCAGTCTCCTCCCTGATGGCAGCAGTCTGAAGCAGCTGTGTAGTGGGTGTGTGGGATCACCTGCCATGCAGAGGGCTTTCCGAGTGAGGCGGTTGCTGTGTAAGTCCTGCAGTGAGGGGAAGGAGGTGCCGACGATCTTCTCAGCTGCTCTCACGATGCGCTGGAGGCTCTTGCGGCAGGATGCAGTACATGCACCAAACCACACAGTGATGCAGCTGGTCAGGACACTTTCTATGGCACCTCTGTAGAAGGTGCACATGATGGGGGTTGAAGCTCCAGCCCTTTTCAGCTTGCGGAGAAAGTAGAGACGCTGGTGAGCCTTCTTGGCCAGTGATGCAGTGTTCCTGCTCCAGGACAGGTCCTTTGAGACGTGCACTCCGAGGAACTTGGTGCTGTCTACTCTCTCCACTGCGGTGCTGTTGATGGTCAGAGGGGCATGTTGGGCATCCCTCTTCCTGAAGTCCACAAAGGCTCCAGTATAGCTCTGCGTTCGACCGACGCCGGTCCGTGCGCGCGTTCTGTGCGCAGGCAGTTCACTCCCATAGCTCAGCGAGAGAATCCAGCATTCTCGCACCAAATTCTTGACGTCATTTGAGCAGATGCAGGGCAGAGCGTTTACCTACGGGACAAATTGAGGTCGCTGATTGGTCATTTGCTGACACGCCTACTGAATTGATTGACAGGTCGGGTGGGAAAAAAAGGTGAGAGCGGCAGCTTCTGTCACAGCGGTGTTCTGTGTTTA
Source organism: Garcialebias charrua (assembly GCA_038048925.1). Classification (NCBI taxonomy): domain Eukaryota; kingdom Metazoa; phylum Chordata; class Actinopteri; order Cyprinodontiformes; family Rivulidae; genus Garcialebias; species Garcialebias charrua. Next base: position 6,004 of record JBBPBX010095711.1, on the reverse strand, counting down.
TATGTTAATAAAAAGTTCTAAAAAATAAACTAAAAACAGGGAGCGCTGGTCCTGTTGCCCACACATCAGACCATTACACCAGGAAATCTGCAGAACCTCGCGCAGCCACGTTGGACTTGAGTTTAATTCATTTGTGACAAATTCATTCATTTCTCATCATTTCAGTCATGGAGTCAACGGAGGAGGAAGCGATCACTTGACTTTTGGCAACAACAAAAAAAGGCCAGATCAGGGATGAAGAAGGGGAATTTAATACATTTGTGTCACATACAAAACAGTCCAGCGCCGGGCAGTTTATTGTGTGACAACTCGCTTGCGTTCGCGGTCGTAAAATTTGAGCTTGGAGCGTTCGTGCCCGCGTTCGAACGCTTGTGCCTCTGCGTTCGAACGGCGTCGAGCGGCGTTCGGCCGATCGCAGAGCTATACTGGGGCCTTAACACTCACAATAACAAAGTTCTGGTTCTGGTCTGTGTTGAGCCTGGACTTTTTTTGGGCTGTGTGTTATTTTAGTTAAACCTTTATTTAGCTGGTTAGATATAATTGAGACAGTTTACACATCTTTTTTCCAAGATAGATCGCGTGAACAATGACAGCAGGTCTCAAAACATGATCCGTCATTAAAACATAGTTATTAAAGCACACTTAAAATAATTATGTTAATAAAAAAAGAGAAAAATGCTCATGAAGCTAAAATTGTACTAAAATGTGAGTAAATATCTGTTAAAGTATTTACTAAAGAAATCTGTCGATAAATAACATAAATACAGTACATGTTTGTTTTATACATTAACATTACGGAGCACAATACTGTATGTACATAAACAAAGTGTATGTATATATTGTACTTTATATACATGATACACGTATTTAAAATACATAATATTTGAACACAACAGCAGGTAATGACACAAGCACCTTGAACAATGATTCAAAATTATTAAAGTAAATCTAAGATAAAATTATTTAAATCAAAATAAAATTGAACATATATGTTTGTGAATGATTAAAAATGTTAGGAGCAACTGTATTCACACAAACTGTAGTTGGGCCTCCTCAAAGGAACTGTTTGCACACTTAAATTGTGACGCTTTATGGTCAGAGACTTTTCTGCATCATTCATATTACTGTCATTATTTTCAGTTCTCAGACTACCTGGAATCACTAAATCTTATCAACTCATCTGGATCTGCCCATCACTGCGACTTTCATTGTTTTTGGGCTCTGAATGATCGTATCTTCATTAATGTTTCACATGGTTCAATTATGGGGGAAAAATGTCACACTGTTAACTCCTGTAATTACACATCACTGACAAAGAAGTCAAGTAAATGTCTGATATTAATGTTGTTATTGATCTCAGGGATTCAGCCAAACCCAGGGCCAATCACTAACTACTGTACACCTAATGAGTTTAAAAATATTTCAGGTCTCCGTTTTCTGCATGTAAACGCTCGTAGCCTTCTAAAAAAACTTGATGAATTGAAAATCCTAATCACTTCTTCTGGGGCAGATGTGATCGTTATCTCTGAAACTTGGCTCAACGATTCTGTTTTGAAAAATGACTTGGCAATCAATGAATTTAAGATCTATCGTTGTGACCGTAATACAAGGGGAGGTGGAGTCGCTATTTACATCAGAGATTCTTTGGCTGCCAGGATTGCATCTAAAAAAACAATCGCAAACCAGTTTGAGGCTTTAGCTGTGAACATCACTTTGAAAGGAGGTCAGCCCTTAACTGTTGTTGGTTGTTATCGTCCCCCCTCCGCAACACCTGAAGCTCTGTCCTCCCTGACTGAATTCATAGGAAATTTAAAACACAATGAGATCGTTTTGGCTGGAGATTTCAACATTGATTGGAATAAGTCGACCCCCCTCTGTGATAAATTCAAAGAATGTTGCCTATCTCTCAACCTAACACAACTTATCGATTCTCCCACCAGACCAAACATAAAATGTCCCGAAAAATCTTCTATCTTAGATCTGTTTTTCACAAATGCACCTCACAAATTTCCTGGTATAGGTGTATTTGCCAACGTTTTGAGTGATCATTCCGTAATAGCAGCTCTTAGATCTACTAAACTTCCACCTGCTAAGCCCAGAATAATTCAAAAAAGGGATTTGAAACGTTTCAGTGAACAGTCATTCCTTTGGGATCTATCCCTCTTTGATTGGCAACGTATCCTACAAATCAATGACGTGAACACCGCTTGGAACTATTTTCGCAATAGTTTCATTCTCTTTGTAAACAAACACGCACCTTTCCGGCAGTTCAGGATAAAGAGCCGTGACAGCCCCTGGTTTACTCCTGAACTAGCTGATCTCCTGCACTGGAGAGATCATCTTTGGGCCGCAGCGAGAAAATCACACTCAGACACTGATTGGTTGAAATTTAGGCAGCTAAGGAATAAATGTACAACTGCCATCAAAGCCGCAAAACGTAACTACTTCTTATCTCAGACCTCCAAAAATCTAAACGATCCTAAAAAATTCTGGAAAACCATCAAATCTCTCTCAGGCACCCCCCAATCATCATCTGACCTCCCATCACAATTTCTTGTTGACTCTGTTCCTGTGTCAAATAAGCACGAGATCCTGAACTGTTTCAATAAACATTTTGTTGCTTCTAGTTCATTATTTGACACAGTTACAAATGGAAACCCTACCAAAAAGTAGTATATGCAAGTATACTTAAAGTACACTAATTTTAAACTAAAAAAATAAGAGTATACTTTCAGTTTACTTTTTAGGTACTTATCAAAAGTATACTTAGCCAAGTTTATTTTACACAATACTTGACTTATACTAAAAATAAACTAAAAGTCTAAGTATACTTAATCTATACTTCTGTTTAAACTTTTGGCCAAGATATTTTACACAAAGTATTTTCACACTGGTTTATTTTTAGTACTTCTGTTTTAAACGTTTTGTCAGTTTTTTTTATATTGTTGTATATACTGTATATATATATATATATATATATATATTATATATATATATATATATATATATATATATATATATATAGTATATTGTTATTATTATTATTGAGCATGCATCAGGGTATTATTATTATCATCATTATTATCCAGGCGTACGTGAAACGTGAAGTACTGCTTTCTGCCATTTTTCTGTTGTGGTCTTCATGCGTTATGACTGGATTGGGGAACGTGATCATATACGTTCCAACCAATCAACGCCACTCTTGCTTGTCAGGTTGCATGTGAACTTTGTCCTAACCAATCAACGCCACTCTTGTTTATCGCAGGAAGTATCATGTGATCATATTCAACCAATCAACGCCTCTTGCTTCGCGCGCGCTTCGTTCAAATGTAGCCATTTCCTTTTCAACTGTTGGACAAGAAACTGTTGTTGTCTCGGAGCGCTCGTAAAACTTGCTTTTTATTAGACGTCGACTGGTCTGACTCTGGACGACGACTGGACATTCAGTTGGAAGTTGAAGGTAATCGGTTCTGTTTTGTTTATTTGCTAGCTGTTAGCTCTTTTCACTTGAATGAACAAAACCTGTCGTTGCTAAAGCTACGGATGCTAAAACGCTTAGCTAAAACTGCAGCTGAGTGGACCCACAGATAATATATACACTAGATAAGACATCCCCGCTGTTGGCCAATGGAGACCGACATCGTCAGACGGCGGCCATCTTGCCACAGACAGAACGCCCACTCTTAACATGAATGTGAATGGGGCATTTACTATTAAAATAACCATAACTTGCTTAATTTTCAACCGATTTTAAAACGGTTTGGTTTGTTATAAATGTGAGAGATGTTGTTATAATATGGTATACTTAAGATGGACGTTCACATGAAAATAACGTTATATAGACACTGTATTGCACTAGCAATATACACAATAAGATTATATTTACATCTATTTATAAATACATGTTTATTTCCAGCGAAATTAACTGACATATGTTACAATGCTAATAAATATTTAATACTATTTCATCATAAATAGCATTATTATTAGTGGTATGAAAATAATTTATGCCAATTTTTTCCCTACACATGCAAATATTATGTAATATTAAATACATTATTACACAAACCTTGGTCAATATGTGTAGTTTATTTTTTTTAGATACATGAAAAGATTTAATAATCGGGAGATATAAATAAACAAACAAACAGAAATAAACATCTGATAGTGTGACAAGACTCTCAGTCCCTCGGTGCAACAGTAACTATTTAAACATTAAAACACTGAAACATATAATAATAAACATAAGCATAAAATAGTAAAACTGTAACACTGTCCTGAGTTTTTGCATAGTGGTAAATGAGTATGAAAATTTACACCAACTCTAAAACTAAAACACTAAACATTTAATGAACATAATACTGTCCTGAGTTTTTGCATACTAGTATAAAAAGTATAAAAGTATAAAAGTACAGTATAACTATAAAATAAACTAAAGGTTCTAGCATTGACATCTCATTATTTGACCATCATTTCAGTTTTTGAATATTATATGCTGAATGTTAGCACTACAGGTAATAGGTCAAATCTAGTATAAGTCAACCTCTACCTGAAATGTACACAAGTGTGTTTTCCACAAGACCATCGAAGCGGCTGGGAAGGTAGCTGTGGTCATGTATAAGAGCAGGAATGTCAGCAAACGGTGATGGAAGATCTTCTTCTTCTACAGAGGACATATCTACAGCTGACAGGTTTGTTGATGTGTCAATGTGGTAGAACTGGTCAGCAGAGGACATTGGTTCAACTGGTTGGGACTCTGTCTCATCCTGTGCGGTCACATTGCCTTTTATGCTTGGTTTAACACCACACCGGGCCATCAGCTTTCTGAAAATGTTCTTGAACTGGCTGGCACTAGGGTTGTTATTCCATCCACCTTAAAATAGACACAAGATATATAACAGTATATTACATATTCACCGATTTTTCAAACAAATAAACAAACCAAATGTATTTTCCTAAAAAAAAAGAAAACATGGATCAACAAATTGAAAACAATACAGTTGCTGACAGTTCCGGTCACTTAGTGTTGTGTTAAAAAATAATTATGAATTGTACCAGATGCTCTGATGGAGTTAAAGAGAAGCTCCAAGTGGTCCTGGCTGAACCTGTAGGTCAGGATATATCGCTGCTCATCAAGCAGCACAGGAACCATTGACATCAATGTGTCAATATTGATGATAAATCCCAGGATAGAGAGGAATCTTAATCAAATAAAGCAAATATTGTATAATTACAAAGAGGTCCCAAGAAAGAATGAGTTTAGGATCTTAACATTTACTTTTTTTAGGGGTGGCGGTGACTAAACACAAGAGCAGGAACAGAGACATATTTTAATACAGCAAATATATTGTAGCAAAACACCCTGATAAGATAAGAAGTACCATCACCAGAAAAGAGCATCTTATGAACGTGATGCAGACAGAAAAGAGCATATTATGAACTCCATGCAGAGAGGTGAGAACAACTGAGGAGATAGCATTAGAGCACTTAAAACAACAACAAGGTCAACCAAAGTGCTGTAAATATATATTATGTCATTATTATGTAAATATATATTATGTATAATATTATGTCAATAATATTATCTCACATTTTTTGTGTGTAGCGTGACGTGTAATGTGCACTGATCCAAAATATAACTATGATTATTCTAATTAAAGTAATAATACTGTCACAGAGTCTTACAGGTGAAATGTGATCCCACGGTTTCTTGTTTTGATGTTACGTCTATTGGAGCATCCATAGGCTGCACAAAAGTCAGGCATCTTGTCAAAGAGTATTTCTGTAAAACACAAAGCAGTAATTAGTGTTGAACATACCAAACCGCTTGGAAATCATGTGCAGCTTTAGTTCAGTTAAAAACAAAGAGCTCCTAGTGATCTAAGAATGCTGGGGAAATGTTTGGAATACTAGCTAGCCCTTAATCAAAGGCTCTTGTTAATAGTCTGCTAATAAATACAGTCATGATCAAGACAGTCATTTAGACAAAAGATTAGTTTGTTAT
>JBBPBX010095709.1:0-13159 GCA_038048925.1 Garcialebias charrua | reverse complement strand
CGGGTAACATCATCAACAAGTAATTAAACTGAGGAGTGGTGATCATTTTAATAACATTAATCTTACCCCACTTTTCAAAATTTGTTTTAATTTTTGACAGTACCGGATTAAAATTTAGTAAAGGTAATTCTTCCAAATCTCTGCTAAGTCTAATACCCAGATATTTCATACCTTTAGGTGTCCACTTGAATTTAAAATTTTCCACCATATTTGAGTGACATAAAGCTGATAATGGCATGGCCTCTGACTTAGTCCAGTTTACTGTGTATCCCGACACCTCTGAAAATGACTGTATGGTGTCCATCAGATGTGGTAAGGATGTAAGTGGGTGAGTGATAAGTGCTAAAATATCATCTGCGTAAAGAAGCAGTTTGTGTTCTTGTTGACCCATGCATACCCCTTTAATGTCCTTATTTGTCCTAATACTCACTGCCAGAATTTCTATGAATATATTAAATAATAAAGGGCTGAGAGAACACCCCTGTCGGGTCCCCCTTGATAGTTCAAAGAAAGGTGAAATAATACCATTCGTTATTACCGCAGCCCTTGGTTCCTTATACAAAATTCTAACCCAGTTGGTAAAACAGGGTCCGAATCCAAAATTGGACAAGGCCGAAAAAAGAAAGTCCCATTCCACCTTATCAAATGCTTTCTCAGCATCTAAGGAGATGGCAGCTATTGGTTCGTCTTTTGACTGGCTTAGCCACATCAAATGCATCAACTTTCTCATATTATCAGAGGAGGAACGGTTTTTCATGAAACCTGTCTGATTTTGATGTATAATGCTGGGAAGGACTCGTTGCAAGCGTAAAGCCAACACTTTGGTTAGTATTTTGCAATCTACATTAAGCAGACTGATGGGCCTATAATTTGATGGGTCTGAACTGTCTTTATCTTTTTTTGGGATTAGAGAAATTAATGCTTCGTTGAAAGTAGGGGGAAGCTGTCCTCTCTCAAAGGTTTCCTGATATACTTTTTGTAACACTGGGGCCAGAATGTCAATATATGTTCTATAATATTCTGCAGGGATGCCATCATAGCCGGGTGATTTCCCTGCTTTCATCATCAAAATTGCTGTTCTAATTTCTGCCTCTGCTACTGATGCTTCCAGCCCCTCCACATGTTCCTCAAGTAATCTAGGAAGGTCCAGTTTAGAGAAGAAAAGATCTCTCCCCTTCTGATCCATCTTAGTAGACATCGTAGACGTATATAATGTTCCATAATACTGTTTAAACGCATCATTTATGTCTTTCGGTGAGGTTACTAATTTATTACCTTGTTTTATAGCAGGGATAGTATTAGAAAAATCCTCCTTTTTAACTTGTCTTGCCAATAATTTCCCAGTTTTCTCCCCTCCCTCATAAAATGTAGTCTTAAGCCTAAACAAGGAATATTCCACTTTCTTGTTGTAAATTTCGTTTAGCTGAAATTTAAGTCCACAAATGTCTCGATACAATAAGTCATCGTATTGCTTTGCTAAATTGTTTTCCTTAAATTTGATCTCTTTTTCCAATTCTTGAATTTTTTGTTGGCTATCTTTTTTCTTTTTTGAAGCGTATGCTATAATTTTGCCCCTCACAAAAGCCTTCGAGGCTTCCCAGACCGTTTGAATATGCTCTATGCTGCCAATGTTTATTTCAAAAAAGTGTTTAAGATCCTCCCCCAGCAACTCTTTAAAAGATTTATCTTGTAAGAGGGAGACGTTATGTTCTGCCCAAGGCTGGAAGTTGGAAATTTCTTTAATAATTTAGTTTGAAAAATAAGAAAAAAGAACTTCCACAGTGTTGATCTATCTGTATTTTATTTTGAAGGAGAATTTTGAGTTGGCAGTGCATTGTGGGTAGCAACAGCAGTTAGAACGTTCCCTAGCAACTGCAGTTAATCTTCCCTAGCAACAGAAGTTGGGAAAACGTTTTTGCAGAGAGAAATCCTGTCTGTTAATGTATAAATTTCACCTCCTGAGTCATCAATCTTTTCTTTCACCTCCGAAAGCAATGGCTGTAAGTTCAATCTGTGATCTGTTTGGTGTTATATGTTTTTACTAGTTTATTTTGAGATCGTTTTCCAAGTGTGTTTATTCCAGTAATTAGCCACGTCCCAATGTAATGGTCACGCTAATGTAGCTGTTTCTGTTTTTTGTTTGTAGTTTCACTCAACCTTTCATCGAGCTACCATACCTTTGTAAAAGGCGTAATAAAGGAGCAAGACGCTCAGCTTCCTGGCTCATGAGAATTGAGTTTGGCTTGCTGTTAATCTACGTTAACATACACAGCGTATTTAACACGTAGTGATAACAGTACAGTGAAAAGCCATACCAGCAGTTGGTGGAAGATAAAACTTGTGACACAGCGATGGACAACGCTTATACCAAGAAAACAGATGAAATGGCTAACTTTGAAGCTAAGGAATCGTCAAAAGCTAGCTCAAGATCCAAACACTCTAGCTCTAAGCATTCATCCAACAAGTCGTCCTCAAAGTGCAGCATACTTGAAGCAGCCATCTTTGCACGAGCCTCTGCTGAAGCCACAAATGTGAAAGCTTCCTACGCTAAAAAGCAATTAGAAATTAAAAAGCAACAAGCAAATCTAGAGCTGGATTTTAACATGCTAGAGCTAGAAAAGGAAGCTGCAGCTGCTACGGCACGAGCAGAGGTTCTAGAAGCTGCCGCAGCTGTTGAACAAAACAAGGAAGAGAGTGTAAAGAGTGCAGTCCCCCCACAAGTCGTCAGACAACGAACCATGGAGTACGTGCAACACCAAGCCCAGCCAAGGTCACATTCGTCTGAAGAGGAAATGCCTCAGCTCAAACCAGTATTTAAAGCATTATCATTCGGCCCAAGGAGATTTGGTCAAACTCCTTCCCCACCGGTGATCAAGAAAATGTATGTAAAAGATGAACATTTTGACACACCAAGAGACTATGTCAGGCCGAACAGTCACCATGATCCCCACCACAATTACCCACCTTTGACTGACTTTGCTAAGTTCCTTGCACGCAGAGAGTTAATCACGACGGGGCTCTTTAAATTTGATGACACCCCTGAAAATTTCAGAGCATGGCAGTCATCATTTTTGAATGCAACTGAAGACATAGACCTCACATACAGTCAAGAGTTAGACCTCCTAGTGAAATGGCTCGGTAATGAGTCCTCAGAGCATGTCAAAAGGATCAGAGCTGTTTATACCACTAACCCCAAAGCTGCCCTCCAGTTAGCATGGGACAGGTTAGAAGAATGTTATGCTACACCAGAAGTAGTAGAAAATGCCTTGTTTAAAAAACTAGACAACTTCCCTCACCTTACAAATAGAGACAATGTAAAACTCAGGGAACTAGGAGATTTGCTCCTAGAGCTGCTGGTTGCTAAAAATGAAACTTATCTCCCAGGCCTCGCTTACCTCGACACACCACGAGGTGTTAAGCCCATAGCGGAAAGGCTACCTCCAAGTTTACAAGATAAATGGCTTCAAGTAGGTTCAAAGTACAAACAAAAATATCAAGTGACATTCCCTCCCTTCTCATATTTTGTGAAGTTTGTCCAAGAAGAGGCAAAAGCGAGAAACGATCCAAGTTTTGTGACATGCAGCAACCAGCCTTTCAACAGAGGTGAGAGACCACCATTTAAACAAATTGGCTACAAACCTCCTCTCACCGTAAACAGGACAGAGGTTAGTACAACCGCTCTTCCTAGTAAGAAAGAGGATGATCTAACCCGTTACTGCCCAGTCCACAGGAAATCGCATCCTCTAACGAAATGCAGAGCTTTCCGGATCAAACCAGTACAAGAAAGACGAAACATACTCAAAGAGCACAGACGGTGTTTTCGTTGTTGTTCTCCTACACACACAATAAAGGACTGTGATGTGAAAATCAGTTGTGAGGAGTGCCAGAGTGAAAGACATTGCTCTGCCATGCACCCTGATGCAGTTCAACAACCCAGGCCAGAAAACACCCCGAACCAGAGCTTCAGCTCCAAGACAACACGCCACCTGAGGTAACGTCACGGTGCACTGAAATCTGCGGTGAAGGCTGTCCCCCACGTTCTTGCTCTAAGGTATGCCTAGTTCGAGTTTTCCCTAAAGGCCAACCAGAACGCTCTGTCAAGATGTATGTGATCCTTGACGATCAAAGCAATTGCTCACTGGCTCGTCCCGAATTCTTTGAGCTATTTGGCATCAAGGGAAAGCATCTGACATACAACATGAGAACGTGTGCTGGTTTAACTGAAATGTGTGGCAGGAAAGCAGTCGGGTTCCAAATAGAGCCAGTAGGTGGAGGTCCATGTCTAGACCTCCCTCCTCTCATTGAATGCGACGAGATAGTGTTTAATAGAAATGAAATACCTACGCCTGAAGTCGCTCTGGCCCACGCTCATTTGAAACATCTCGCTCCTCTTATACCAAAGTATGATCCAGATGCTGAGATAGCAGTTTTACTGGGCAGAGACATCATACAAGTCCACAAAGCACGAAGACAAGTAAATGGACCCCCTAGTGCTCCCTTTGCCCAGTGCCTGGATCTGGGTTGGGTAATTGTGGGGGAAGTATGCCTCAACGCTCATAAGCCAACTGTCAACGTCTACAAAACGCACATTCTCTCCAACGGACGTCCATCTCTCTTCACTCCTTGTCCTAACAGCATCAGCCTCAAAGAAAAACTATGCTACGGCGGGGAGCACAAGAATAACTCCGTTAAACACAGCTCAAAACTTCATGCAGCAGAAGGAAAGCTCGGAGAGAAAGTTTTCGAGCGAACAGAGAAAGACAACCAGCGTGCTCTGTCTTTTGAGGATGAGACGTTCCTAAAGATAATGGAAAATGAAGCTCACCAGGATGAAAATAACAACTGGATAGCTCCTTTAACGTTCAAGTCCCCTTGCTTGCCACTTCCAAATACCAGAGATCAAGCACTGACTAGACTCGGCTCACTGAGACGCAACCTAAACAACAAACACACCCGTCTGACACATGAAGTGCTTTGTACCCTAATGGCTGAAGTATCGTCTATAGTCAAGGCAAGGCCCCTGGTTCCTATCTCAATGGATCCCTCCTCACCATTCCTACTATGTCCTGCAATGATACTGACTCAGAAGCAGCACGTTCCTCCTCCACCAGGAGAATTTTGTGGAAAAGACATACTCAAAATCCAGTGGAAGCAAGTGCAGGCCTTCGCCAATGAATTTTGGAGACGCTGGAGGGAGGAATATCTCAACACCCTCCAATCAAGACGCAAGTGGCATAGATCGCAACGCAACCTTCAGCCAGGCGACATTGTGTTGTTGAAACAACATCAAGCACACAGAAACGAATGGACAATGGCCATCATCACAACCACTTTTCCAAGCAGTGACGGAAAAGTCAGAAAGGTGGAAGTGAAGACATCATCTCAGGGCATCTCTAAGACTTATTTGCGTCCCATCTCAGATGTTGTTATGCTCTTAGAGACTGACGTGACTGATAAAAAGTAGTGGCATCAGTGACGCCAGGCGGGGAGTGTTCTGCCCAAGGCTGGAAGTTGGAAATTTCTTTAATAATTTAGTTTGAAAAATAAGAAAAAAGAACTTCCACAGTGTTGATCTATCTGTATTTTATTTTGAAGGAGAATTTTGAGTTGGCAGTGCATTGTGGGTAGCAACAGCAGTTAGAACGTTCCCTAGCAACGGCAGTTAATCTTCCCTAGCAACAGAAGTTGGGAAAACGTTTTTGCAGAGAGAAATCCTGTCTGTTAATGTATAAATTTCACCTCCTGAGTCATCAATCTTTTCTTTCACCTCCGAAAGCAATGGCTGTAAGTTCAATCTGTGATCTGTTTGGTGTTATATGTTTTTACTAGTTTATTTTGAGATCGTTTTCCAAGTGTGTTTATTCCAGTAATTAGCCACGTCCCAATGTAATGGTCACGCTAATGTAGCTGTTTCTGTTTTTTGTTTGTAGTTTCACTCAACCTTTCATCGAGCTACCATACCTTTGTAAAAGGCGTAATAAAGGAGCAAGACGCTCAGCTTCCTGGCTCATGAGAATTGAGTTTGGCTTGCTGTTAATCTACGTTAACATACACAGCGTATTTAACACGTAGTGATAACAGTACACGTTCATTCTCCACCTTGAGCCCCTCATATTTCCCATCCCTAATTTTAAACCGAGTTCAACAGCTGCATGGTCAGTTAATGCAATGGTTTTTATATCACAACTTAATACATTATGCATCATGAGTTTGGAAATTAAAAATAGATCAATCCTCGAATAAGATTTATGACAGTGGGAGTAGAAAGTGTATTCCCTTTTTGCAGGATTCATTAGCCTCCATGCGTCGGCTAGGCCCATATCTTCATTTAACATGTGAACTGCATCTCTTCCTTTAGAGCTGAACGGTCCCTTGAATGCACTCTTGTTGATAAAAGGATCGATTACTTCGTTGAAATCCCCGCCCAGAATTATTTGCCCTGGCATTTCCCCCAATACCTTATTTATTTTATGAAAAAAGTGAGGGTCCTCCATGTTTGGTGCATAAATGTTACAAAGTGTCACATTTTCTCCCTCTATCATTGCTTGGACACATATCATTCGACCCTCCGAGTCTTTTACTTGTTTTATAAGTGAGAAATTGATATTTTTCCTAACTAAAATAATTACCCCGTTTCGAGCACTAGAAAGAGAGCTATGAAAAATGTGACCAACCCAACCCATTTTAAACTTCACCTCTTCCCCTTCATTCAGGTGAGTTTCTTGAAGAAATATTATATCTGCTTGATTTGTCAATATTTTGTGCCTTTTAGTTGGATTCCCACACCCATTAATATTCCAGGATATAAATTTTACATATTTCCCAGTCGTTACAGATTACACATTATTATTTTTTTACACTTGTGTACATACATTTTGAACCTCTTTAAATCCCTGTTCCCTGGGGTGAGGACCTGACCTGAGGGTGCAACCAGCCAACAAAAAAATATATAAAATAAAACAGTTTACCTGGAAAAAAGAACATCCAGTATGTAAACAAAAACCAGTGAAAAGAAAAAGAAAAAGCCAACCTAAAACTTAGAATCAACCCTATTGGAGCTGCCTAATGCAGCTCAGGGGGAAATAAACTTAAACCAAAACCTTATCTGGTCCGTGGAGCTCTGCTCTCCTCCTCTTTACTCCGTTCTGGTGGCAGGTGTTAGCGTCTCTCTCCCCTCAGTCATTTTCAGCATCTTGTGGGAAGCTCCTCATAAAAACATCAGGCCGTCGCACCAGAGTTCTCCTCTTGCTCGCTCTCCTCCTCCTCCCCGCCGAAGAACTCCTCTGCTGCTTTTGCCGAGTTGAAACTTATATTTTTGCCCTTCCATCTCACGCGCAGTGTCGCCGGGAAGGCCAGGGTGTATTTAACGCTGCGCTCCTGTAGCTTCCTCTTCACGGCTGTGAAGGCCTTCCTTTTCTCCGCCAGCTCCTTAGTCATATCAGGAAACACAGACAGTCGGCATCCATTCCACTCGAACCCGCGCTTCTCTTTAGCTGCAGCGATTACTTTATCCCTCGCCGACTGCCTCAGGAAACGAACGAGCACCGGTCTCGGTGGTCGATTCGGGTCGGGCTGCGGCGCCAGGGCCCGGTGGGCCCGCTCGATCTCAAACTCCGCATCACCCCGCAGGCCCAGCCCCTCCTCCAGCATGCTCTTAACACAGCTCAAAAGTGTCCCAGCGTTGCCAACTGTCTCTTTTAGCCCAATAATTCTCACATTATTCCTCTTACTGTGATTTTCGAGGGCCTGCACACGGTCTCGCAGAACTTCCAGCAGCTTGCTCCTCTCAGCATCCGCCACGCGCAGCCGCTCCGCGGTGTCCTCCAGTTGCGAGACACGTGTCTCAGCCTCCGTCAGCCTCTCCTGCATTTCAGTCACCGCTGTGCTCAGCTCAGATGTCGTCTGCTTAATTGTTGTAGTGATACACCTAACCTCTGATATTTTAGGCTTGACCTTCAAGCACACCTCTCTGCATCTCTTTGAAACTCTAAGTGTTACACCTTCTTGAAGCCCTCAAGGAGACGATTGGACACTTATTTTGGTTAACAATTATTATGAATTAATGGACACTAATTAATCAGATTGAACTTTCTTATTAATGTGTGTTAATTCAGAATTGATCAAACAGTATACTTTTTGTCATTTCAATGATGATCTGTTACTTGCATGAGTTTGACCTTTATGCTGGTTTATTCTTCAATACAAAGTGTGCTCTGAATCTAAGACTGTGAGTCAGGGAAAAAGCTGTTACTTTCTCTGTTTTGTCTGCAACTTAGACTCAACAGGCCAGTCCATCTGGCTGTTTATGTAAACAGTTTTCCTGTTGTCTGTCAAGAGTCTTTCTGCCTATGGAATTAAACTTCCATCTCTTATTTTGTTAACACCAGCCAGTAGTCATTTAGGAGGTGGGTCAGACCCCACCTCCCATATAAAGGGGCACTTCCTATTTGGAAGTTAGTTTTTGGAGAGAACTAAGTCAACCTGCTCTCCTCTGAAAAAGCTGGAGACGTTCCGGTCATGTGTCAACTCGACCCACGTTTCAGCTGGAATCATAGTAAAGCCTTACTGTGATCCTTTCACTCATTTCTGAAAGAATTTGTTTTCTGAAGTTTTACTTTGAAAGTTCAGCCAGTAGCTGGTCCTGTTCCTGCCGGTGAAAGCGTGCTCCTGGCTCGTCTGATCCAGTCATACACGCACGAAGTCGACTGGACCTCAACGGGACAACACAGTCCGTTAGTGTCCACAAACTTCTCTGTCCTCACCTCCAAGGGACTATCGTCACCAGGTAAAGAGGCTTTGTTTGTATGCTGCACGTGTCGGAGGTACAGCCGGATCCGTATGGGAAGGTGCCACTCTGGTTGTTTCAAATAATTAATTTCAGTTAACTTAGCTTTCATCTTCTTCCTCCTATTTCTTCTTTTCATAAGCTATTAATCTGTCAAGTAATGTGCCAACAGTTTAAGTTCCTAATTGTCTGTTTGTTTTAATTTGAATTCTTGTCAACGTAGTTATTAAATCAGAGCTAATATCGATACAAATGTTTAATGTAATTTTTGTGATAGTTTCAATAAAAGGTCTATTTTTTTGGTAGACCAACATAAGTTGAAGCCTCTCGTGAAATTACATTTTTCCTAATTACAGCAAAAGCAATTTAGTATCGGAAAAAGGAAGAACTCGCGCATTGGTGGCAGTTTGTGCAATTAAAGTCTGCTCAGATCTGCGCATCTACAATAATGTTGGCCCAGTAAGTGTTTAAATACCTTACCCCACATTATTTCATTACATTGTTGTCACATCAGCAGCCACACTTTGAAGCAAAGTGAATAAAGTCGCCATGCTGGGAGTCGCGTCATCGTGCCCATCGCCACGTTTTGGGCTGCCGCAGGTGGATGAGCGGCCTGCTGCACCTTTCGATCTCGAGGTGGGCATCACGGAATTAAATGGCTTAAACCACTTCTAAAAAGGACAAAAATATTTGCGCAACGCTGCGGGAGGTGAATGGCATAAATTAGAAGCTCCCCACCTGGGGTATCCAAAAAAGTCCCACATCAGGGAGCGGAGAGGTCTAACCAGCTGCCATCTTGTTCGCCGCGCTCACCGGAAGTCTATTATTATTATTATTAAAATAAACAATGTCACGGCTCAGTAATGTGATGAACTGATGACACTGATGTGCTCATGGGATTAAACAACACACACAAACCGATTTATTAATGAAGGGATGTCGATGATGACGCACATGAACTTTGTAGTTAGTTTAAAAACTAGTTAACCACAAAGAAGATAGTGAAAGTGAGTTAATTCATTAAGTTTAGTAAATGACTCGAGGGAGATGTTGACACATTTAATGTGTCATGCTCCACTTCAGCCCAGCTGAGTTCTGCTCCATACCTCTTTTGGTTCCACTCTGCCAGCTTCATTTCTGAATGCTCACATCTGAGCGGGAAGTGGCCAGTTTCATCTGTGGTTTATGTCAGAGGGAGGATAAAGACAGATTGGTCTGTGCTGCCAGTTCATGAAAGAGCCTACTGGCATCACTCATTGCATCATGGTGTAGGGAGTCATTGGGTTGACATCAGGTCACCTCTCACTGCAATTCAGGGGATGGTACAGTGCTCTTATCAGTGGCATCCTTTGTTCAATGTCTTACACCTTTAAAGCCAGTACAACCTTTCAGGACAACACCCATGGCATGTGTCTATGAACTGGCTGTGTAATACTGTATGAATTCTGGTTCTGTATAATGTTGGATGACCATTGAACCTGGCTGGACATGGTCGTGCCATGTCCTCTGATCTTTCATCAGTCAGACATGTGTGAGACCACCTTTAAACACCAAATCTGACCCCGCGACAATCTGCCTGATCTCAAGGCCCAGTTACAACAGCTGTGGGACGTCTTGCTGACTTCACAGTTCTTTTCTACTCTGAATTTTCACTTATGGCCAAGCCAGAGGAGGTGCCACACCCTGCTGAGATGATACCAGCAGTGCACCCGTAGTGCCATTTCTGTCATTTGTTGATCTGATATTATAATCATTGCAGTACAGTCATATGATATTCATTTATTTTTCACCACACCGTCTAGGTGCTTAACTTTTTTTGATCAGTGAGTGCACACATCTTTGGAATTCTTACTAACTTTTGATAGTACAGTAGTCATAAGATAATGTGAGTATCATGTTGCTCCAATGCACAAACCTGACTCTTGTACATGTGTTTTTTCTCCTTCAGCTATCCGTGGGTTCTCCCCGCAGCACAAGATCACCAGCTTTGAGGAGGCAAAGGGCTTAGACCGCATCAATGAGCGCATGCCACCCCGCAAGGACGGGGTGAACCATGTGGGTCACTCCATGGGCAAGATGAATATGTCAGAGGCAAATGGCACAGAAGACAACAGCAACATCCAGTGAGTTGCTGTCTGGGCCTCAGAACCGTGCCACCATTGCGCTGTGCAGCAAGACTTTGCTTAATCGGAAATTCAGGCCTCAGAACTTAGACATAAAACAGGGCCGCAGATAGAAGATGACATCTGTGGCAAATCTAAAAACAGGTGAAACGGTCATTTATTTCATGACAAAGTGTCATTGCACTGTTGGGGGAGGGGGGACGTGGGGTTTACAAAAACCCACAGGCTACAGCTTGACCGCAAAGAATGTGTGGCTGAGAGTTACGTCTGACCGTAGGCCCTTTCTCAATTCAACTATGGACTGAATTGTTGGGGATTTTGTTGTTTTGAGTACTGACACGCTTGTGCTCCTTCATCACGAGGCCTGACTGAAGACATGCAGTATCCATGCCACAAATACATCATCTTACTGTTTTATAAAGTATTTAATATGAATCACACACAAATGCACTTCAAGACGCAAACAAACTTCTTTATCTAAATGTTTTGCTAGTATTAGGTCACATCACTAAAACGGAAGGAAGTAACAAGTAAAATGTGCACCTCTTCAACCCCACAGAGCACCATCTTACCAGTGGACTTAAATTTATTGATTTACCTTGTTGTAAGATGTTCCTGAAAGGGAAAGAGGACAGAGGGCTCATGTGTGCAAACAATGGACTAAACCACTGCTGTCTGAGAGCAAAATCCACCTTAAAATTCTCCAGCACTTCTTCAATGTGAGTCACCTCTCAGTGGGATGTACCGGTAACCTGAAGGGGACGAGGCATCGAAGAGAGGGGATGAAAAGTATGACTGAAAAGCTCTGTTACCGAAATAACCTCTGATTCAACGCCAAGATTAGACATGTACCATCATTAGAAATTAATCTCAGTGGGTTTTAGTTCTATCCAGAGCATCCGCAAAGTTATTTACATCTCTTTCAAAGGTTTTTTGAGTTTACATCACAGCAGCATGGCCTTTATTACCACTTCACCTCACATGGCAAAAAATCAGACAGCTCATTCTCTGGAAAATGCAAATTGTGAGGAAAGGCTTTGTTTATGCAGTAAAGTGATGGTTCCTGTTTTGAAGTGAGGTTCTTTGGAACGGTTATAAACAGTTGTATCGTAGATAGTTCTCTGAACAGCCTCAGTTTGGATAACTAGTTTCTTTTTGGACAGATTGATGAGCCGCGGCCAAAATCAAGGTTCAAGGTTCTTTATTGTCATTCGCATGTGGTACATGAGGTGAACAAAATATGCACACAGGGTCCCAGTTACATCCAACAATAGCAAAAATATAAAGTGTAAAAAGACACGGTAAATAAGGATCCAAAATATACATAAAGACGCACGGCAAACAAACGCCAACAGTTCCAAGACATACGCTAATCACCAATAGTGCAAAACAATACGCCGATGACAGCAGCACAAACAAAATGGTTTGATGCTGGCTATGTAGAAAATAATTTATAATAGTTAGATTTTTTGTTTTGTTTTGTAATACATGCTTGTTTATGTAGACTTGTATTTTTTTTTTTATTATTTTGCTAGCAACAACAGCTAGCGGTAGCATTTCTGGTGCAGCCTGGTATGTGCCCTGCATGAATATTAAAGATTTCTGTCAGAATAGCTACAAAATAAGAAACTGGCTATAATATAAAGGTTTAGAAAAAAATGTTTGCATGGATCTCTGAAATGTTAGAGATTGGAGTCATTTTTAGATGACAGCAATCCACTTTGGTGTTGGCTTCACCTGGATTAGCCGTTAGCTTGTCAAGCCCATCAGAATTAAATTAAACTTTTCTCAACTGAGGTCGTTCAAAGAGCTATCTGCAACAGATAAGATAGTTATTGTTCATAAACTTTCCAAAGAACCCCACTTCAAATTATCAAAATTATTTAGGACAGAACTTTCTGGGACCTGCCATGCTAACGAGACACTACGGTACTTTTCTCAGCTCAGCTTACTGCAGAGACTGTAACAATGGGCTCACTGCATACATCTGTTTTTGGTTGTGCTGGTAACCAAGATGTTATGCTTACACAAGCAAATCTTATCAGATGGAAAGGGAAGTTCTAGATATTTGTTAATTTAGAATATTATTTATACATAAACAACTATCCAGTCAGTATGTCATTTGGAATTTGCGAGCCAGAGTCAAATGATTGATAACAGATTCATATTTTAGTTTTGCATTGCTACTTAGAATCAAAAACGTTATCAGAGATTGATTAGAAATTATCAATAGTACTATATATACAGTACA
>JBBPBX010095708.1:0-13159 GCA_038048925.1 Garcialebias charrua | reverse complement strand
TGGGGCCCCAGGGTCACAAAGGGCCCCCCAAAGAAGAGCTGAGTTTTGTGGGTTTTTTTAATTTTATTTTATTTTTTTAATTATATGATTCTATTACACACAACTTCATCATAAAGTTCAGATTTTTATTTTCATAATGATATATGTATAACATATATCATATATTTGTGTGTATATGTATATTTGAATATGTAGAAATCGCTCTAGTAGAAAGGAAAGAAAGAAATGACCGGTGGTTGGGAACCCCCCTCAGTGGGGCCCCAGTAGAGCACGTTTCACAGGTTTCTCCTTGCCGCAATGTGAAGTACGCATCCAAGCCAATTAAGCACCTGCACATAACTAGATAATGTAGCAAAAAAGGGCATATATTCTTCAGGGGCTGAAAAAGCAAGAGGAAAAAAGAAGAAGAACAGAAAAAACGGCAAGATAAAAGTATGTTTGTACAAAGTGCGTCTCTTTTATCAAAAAATATTTGTGCAGCAGCTAATGGATAAATAGCTGGCTAGCACTACCGTGTTTGTACTTGTTAATAACTGAGTTTTAATTTTATGTGAGTTGATTGGCACTACTGGTGCTCCGGTTTCCTCCCACAGTCCAAAAACATGCATGTTAGGCTGATTGGTAACTCTAAATTGACCCTGGGTGTGAGTGAGACAGGTCCCTCTTGTAAATGAGTCCCTGTGGCTCAACGAGGCTAGCCTGTATAACTAAAGGTTGAACGAATGAATTAATGAATATCTCTTTTTTTGTTGTTGGCTCAAAACAGCGTTTTTGCTAACGCTTGATAGCAATAATTAAAACTTCACAATACATAACATTTGCCAGCCAAATGTTTTACATCAGGCACACTAATAACGGTTTACTAGTTATGCTTGAGTTGGCAATATGTTGTGGACTGTTGAGCATGATAATTTATGTGACTAAAATAAAAAATTTTTTACACAAACTCATGTTATGTGAAATTCTGCAGGAGCACTATTAAAATATTTCAGCAGCACAGAATCAGCTCAGTGCACGTCCACATTACCAGACTCAGCTGTGGGCAGTGCATCAGGTAAAAGAAAGACTCACCATGCAGCATTCAATTAATTTTTAGTTATAGCAATTACACTCCAGAGTCTGTAATGAAAGTATGCAAGGAATGTGTGTGCATATGTATGTATTTCATTTTATGTCCATCTTCGTCTTCTTTAGAGCTAAGTGTAGCACCTCCATCCTCTGTGCCCACTACAATCACTTCTGATCTACCTGGTAAGTTAACTGCAAAACATCTTCTATAATTCCTCTTTGTGCTCCAGATCATTTTCAGATTAACAGTTATGTACATCGCAAACATTTTCTGCCCTTTTATGTTATTATTAATCATCATCTTTCTTTTGTCTCTTTCTCAGAAGCTTCCACATCAAAGTCCGAGCCACACCAAGGATCATCAGCTCTGCCAATGGACCCAGCTGAGTGGCCATCTTTCCTCTCAGATGTAAACAGGACTGAGCAGGTGATGAGAGGACCACTGCCTATTAAGGATACCTTTTCCTTCCCCAAAAGGCATGATGGGCGAAGTTTTTATTTTTATTTTTAGAAAGTTTGATTTTACCAGTTTATTCATAGGCAGTTTTATCAATACATTCTGCCATGTCTGGCCTTCTGAGGACATTCATGAACTTGATGTGGTCCAAAATTAAAACAAGTTTGACACCCCTGCAATAAATTACATATATACATTAAAAAGGACTGTCAGAGTTGCAATATGTTTTATCAGGTGGGAGAATGATTAAACCATCTGACCGTTGATTGCAGTAATTCACATTATTAGTCAAAACAGAGGGCCCCCATCCAAATTTCGCTTAGGGCCCCAAAGAGGCTTGGGCCGGCCCTGCTGAGAGCGCACGCTGTAGCTGCACTCATGCAGCTTGCGCTCTCAGGATATGATTACCTGCAGTGTTCCGTCAGTTTAGATATGCACAAGGTTCATGTTAAAATTGCAAAACATCACACTATGATCTTTGAAACTACTGTACTTTTACAATAAGCTACAGACTTAAAAAAAATTTGGTTAAATTTTGTCCTTAAAGGGATTGTGACATGATTTTTTTACTATTCATAAAATTGCTCAAAATATATATATATTATCATTTAAATATGTTTGTTTTTGCAAACAAAATGATAAATCACTTTAATTTTGCTTTAAAAGTGATTTTGAACTTCAAGCCGTGTTTAATCATGGGAAATCCGATTACACTCGAACGCACCATATGTGATGTCACACTGGGCAGAGGGCTGTGGTGTCTTTAATAGCGGACAATTTAAAACTGGCTGAATTTAGCAATCTAAGTGAAGATTTGAGCTATTTGTCTTCATTTTGGGAAGCAGAAAATTGTTTGGGTGATGAAACAAGAAACAACAGGATCTAATTTAGGTCTGATGCTGTATCAGACTTCCTTCATGTCGAGCTGCTCATACCTGCGCACTGTGACAAGCCCAGAGCTCTGCCCAGTGTGACATCACAGATGGTGCGTTCGTGTGTAATGGGATTTCCCATGATTAAACACGGCTTGAAGTTCAAAATCACTTTTAAAGCAAAATTAAAGTGATTTATCATTTTGTTTGCAAAAACAAACATATTTAAATGATAAAATATATATATTTTGAGCAATTTTATGAATAGTAAAAAAATCATGTCACAATCCCTTTAAATGTTAAAGGTTTGTCTTTCATTAAATTTAAAAACATTAATTACTTATTAATTAGTCAGTTGATCTGCGAATGCCGTGGGGTCCTCCTAGAAGAGCTGAAGAGGGGGCTGTTCATGTCTGTGTCTCCCTGGTAAAGCTGCTGCCCCAACGACCCGGAAGCATAATGGGGGGATGATGAGTGGATGGATGGATGATGGCCCTGGTAAAGCCCCAACGACCCGGAAGTAGAAGATAATGGATGGATGGATGATGGAGGAGACCATCAAACAGCATGAGTGGTCAGTTCAGTTGAACACCTGCCTGTTTGCTTCAGATCAGCTGTTCAGATCTCTGCAGGTTCAAATAAAAGTTGCACCAGGTCTTTCAGCTGAATCTCTCAGGGGCCACAGTTGGACGGTCAATAACTGAAAACTGTCCTTTCTGAATTTTTGACTGTTTTTATCTGACTTCATCCTAGAATCAAAAAAATTGTAACGTAATAACAGTTGAGCAGATTCTGGTAATCTTTTCTTAGGATTCATTAAAGGTCAAATGCAAATGGAAATTTTTCTTAACTTCCAGTATGGATTTAAACAAACACTATACACACTTAACATTGTAAAATATGTTTAGGAAATTTAATGTTCAAGGACACCACTTGAGAAAAAAAAATTATAGGAAAAGTAACAAATGAAAAATGTACAAAAATAAAAAATACTGCATCCAACTAATGATCAGTGTTGCCAGGTGAGAAATGTAGGATTATTGTACTAGAGACATAAAATTATCGTATTTTGAGGGAAATTATTGTACACCCATCATAACCCAAATAAAAAGTCTATTAATGCGCTATAGTCATTCTAGTGTTGAATAGTGTCTAACAAGCACTCACAGCTTTGTGGCATCAGTACGGATAGGAACTAATGAGCCATAGATCTGTAATGAGCCCCCCCCCCCTTCTTCTTCTTGTTTTGTTTTATGGCGGTTGGCAGACCAACTGTAATGTGCATTACTGCCACCTACTCAGCTGGAGTGGGGGCAGGAGATAAACAGGAAAAAATAATAATTCTGTAAAATTAATTTAATAACTCGACTAAATTCTCTCTATTGCGTTTGTATTTTTCAAGAAAACAATAATTTGATCTTTAACTTTACTGATATCACTACTAAAAACATCCCTCATTGTAAATGTAATATTAATTTATTTTTGGAAATGCATTCTTTCTGTTTCGTACCCTGGACATTCCATAAAGACATGTTGAACCGTTTCAGGGAGATTGCTGGTGCACTTGTCACATAGTCCTGTTGCATACTTTCTAATTATTTTAAGAGATTTATTAAGGCCTGTGTGTCCTATTCTATTGTACCACTGGTACATTTTCATTTTTAAATCACTTCTTGGTCTACTGCCTTCATACATCTCCTACATGTCTCTGTGTGAGTGCAGCTACAGTGTGCGCTCTCAGGACATGATTACCTGCAGTGTTCCCTCAGTGAGGACTGAACATGGAAAAAGGACCTTCTCCTACTCTTGGAGCTAATGGAGAAGAGTTTTAATAAAAATGTTTTTTTGTGTGGAGACTTTAACATTGATATGGGAAATAAAACAGATTCAAATAACATAAGCACATTTATAAACTCAATGTACAGTTTAAATATGTATCCATTGATATCAAAGCCAACAAGAATTACAACTCATAGTGCCACAATAATTGATAATATTTTCACAAATATAACAAATGGGGACGTGATAGGTGGTATCTTAACGACCGACTTAAGTGATCATTTACCAGTTTTCACAATCTATAAAAATGATCAAAGCATCACAAAAGCAGTCACAATGAAGAAAAAGATCATAAACACGTCAAAAAAAGTTTTGGAAAAATTGAAAGAGGATCTAGATAAACAAGACTGGAATGATGTGTATGTTGATGATGCGAACAGAGCATATGATGAGTTTATGAATATCTTGGAAGCTCTGTATGAAAAGAATTGTGTGCAAACAAATTACACAAAGAGAAATACGATTGATCAACCATGGATGACAAAAGGGTTGAGAAATGCTTGTAAAAAAAAGAATTATTTGTATTCATGTTTCTTGAAATTGCGAAGTCAGAGCGCTGAAGAAAAATATAAAAAGTATAAAAATAAATTAGTAGGGATTATAAGGAAACATAAGAAAGAATATTATAGTAAATTATTAGATAAAAGTAATGGTGATATGAAAGCAACATGGCGAGTAATGAATAGTGTCCTGAAGAATCATAAAACAAAAACTGGTATTTCAAAATACTTTGTAAAAGACAACGATGAAATTCATGATGAAAATGAAATTGTAAATGGATTTAATCAATATTTTGTGAATGTTGGATCAAGCCTTGCAGCTAAAATACCAAAAGTAGATAAAAATGTGATCCACTCAATTACAGGTTGTGCAAATAGTATTTTTCTAAATGGAACTAACAAAGAGGAAATAATGAATGTAGTAAAACATCTTACAGACAAGAGATCGAAAGACTGGGTGGACATGGATATGATGTTTGTAAAGGACATAATGAGCCATATTATTGAGCCGTTCACATACATATGTAACTTATCATTTTCAACAGGAATTTTTCCAGATAATATGAAAGTAGCTAAGGTCGTTCCTCTTTTTAAAAATGGTGATAAATGTGTATTCAACAATTATAGACCTATATCCTTGTTACCACAGTTTTCAAAAATTCTTGAAAAACTATTTGTAAACAGACTAGATCAATTTATAGATAAACAAAATATTCTAAGCAACAGTCAGTATGGGTTTAGAGCAAAAAACTCTACATCAATGGCTCTCATGGAATTAATGGAACAAATAACTACTGCTGTTGATCAAAAACAATATTGTATCAGTATTTTTGTTGATTTAAAAAAAGCATTTGATACTATTGATCACACCATTCTCCTTGAAAAACTGAACAAATATGGTATTAGAGGACCAGCATTACAGTGGGTATCTAGCTACTTAAAAGATAGGAAACAATTTGTACAAATAAATGATGTAAGATCTGACCTCTGTAATATCACATGTGGAGTTCCCCAAGGCTCTGTACTTGGACCAAAGCTTTTTATTTTATATGTGAATGACTTGGTAAATGTGTCAGGACTCCTTAAATGTGTACTTTTTGCTGATGATACCACTTTTTTCTGTTTAGGTGAAGATATAGAACAAATGTTGGAATTGATAAAGACAGAATTTGTCAAGATACAAACTTGGTTTAAAATAAATAAATTATCATTAAATCTAGAAAAAACTAATTACATGATATTCGGTAATAAAAAGAAAACTGTTGATGTTCCACTCAAAATTGAGGATGTTGAGATTTGTAGAGTGAGTGAGGTGAAGTTTTTGGGTGTTATCATTGATGACAAACTGACATGGAAACAACACATAAATTCTGTAAGAATAAAAATAGCTAAATCGATAGCAGTACTGTACAAAGTCAGAGACCTATTGAATGATAAAGCTCTGTATTTGTTGTATAACACAATCATTGTTCCACACTTAATCTATTGTATTGATGTTTGGGGGAATGCGTGTAAAACAATCACAAAGCCTATTTTTGTATTACAGAAAAGAGCTGTAAGAATTATCACTAGAAAGCATTACCGTCATCCATCAAGTACATTATTTTATCAACTAAAATTATTGAAGTTCCATGATTTGGTAGACTATAATATTTTATCAGTTATGTATAGAGCTCAAAATAATGCATTACCTTTAAATATCCAAATGCACTTTGTTAAAAGACAAAGTTGTTATAATCTTAAGGGAACAGAGTTGTTTGTAAAACCACAATTCAGAACCAGTTTGAAGGGACGTTCTACCTCAATTCAGGGAATTAGATTATGGAATGGCTTGGAGAATGTAGTTAAAAATGCCAAGTCAATGTTTACATTTAAAAAAATGATCAAAACAAATGTGTTAAAAAAATATATGTGAAATAACGTAATGTGTATTGTATTAGTTAGAAAATTAGAAAGAGTTAGTCATTTTGTACTGTTGGTTGAAGAATATTATTGTTTAACCTGATTGTTGGAAAAAGTTGGTTGAAGATTATTATTGTTTACATGGTTTGACTACTGTTGTTTAATCTGATTGTTGGAGATAAGGAGCAGATATAATAAGATTTATTCTTCTTTCTGCTACCTTTCATTTTTTTACATTTTTGTACACTATCATTATGAGATTGTCTTGTATTGCTTCTTTTGTAAAAAAAATGAACAAATTTAATAAACATTAAACATTAAACAAACACCTCTGCTGTGTTACTACGAACTGTTTAGCACCACCACCACCAAAGTCTGGCACTCATATTAGCCTGCCTGTGTGTCTGTTAGTAAAATATCTCATTCAGTTCAATTCTAAAAAACTTTATTTATCCCCAGGGGGCCAAATAAAAGAGGCACATAGGGCATAAATAAAATACATAATAGAAGAAAGTCCAATATGCTTTGACAAGGTGCAAATGGGCAATGAGGTAAAAAAGTCCTTTTTGCAACTAAAGTCCTGTGGAATGGGCGATGTACGTGTGTATGTGTATGAGGGGTGGGCATATGGGGTGTGAATGTATATGTGTATGGAGAGAAGATGTGTACACAAATATACACTTCTTTTCTCCTCTTTTGCACGGTATGTATGAATATTGAAAAATATCTCATGTACCAGTAAATCTACTTTAATGAAACTGTCAGAAAGTAATTGAATGTACTGTACACGTACAACAGATTAACTGCAGTTAATCTGATAACTGAGATTAGAAAACACAAACATGGCTACAACTGAGTCAGTTTTACAGATGTTGAGTAAAAACCAGATGTTGTAGTAGCTGAGAGTCATCCCTAACACACACTCTGAGAGCTAGCAGCTCACAGGAAGTCTTTATTTAAAAAGACTGGCATCAAACAGATGATGTGTGTTTAATATGAAGAAAAGTATTTGTAGATATAAAACTAGTGGTGGTTGTTTGATCAGAAAGGCTGCAGAGCTCTGAGCTGCTGAATCAGCAGAAATGACTTCAAAGTTTAGAAATTGACATTTTGTAGTTCTTTTAGTCAAAAAGAACTACACTACCCAGAAGGCAACAGTGCTTCTAGACGCTGCTTTCTGCAGAAATGGAGGGAAAGTTTTTCAACACAAATCTACGCTCTCTATGAAGCTCACAGAACTGGCAGGAAAGTCACAAATAATCCTGAAGCTCAATTATCCACGTGCACATCAATTATCCACGTGCACATCAATTATCCACGTGCACATCAATTATCCACGTGCACATCAACCTGGACGGGGCGGTGGGTTTTGTCACTGCAGGGCGGGTCTGCAGAACCAGAACTGAGCTGGACCTGAACCGAGCTGCTGTTCTGCAGAGCTGGTGAGTAAAATGTTTCAGTACTGTACAGTACATATACGTATGTTTCAGTACTGTACAGTACATATACGTATGTTGTTAAAATGTTTCAGTACTGTACAGTACATATACGTATGTTGTTAAAATGTTTCAGTACTGTACAGTACATATACGTATGTTGTTAAAATGTTTCAGTACTGTACAGTACATATACGTATGTTGTTAAAATGTTTCAGTACTGTACAGTACATATACATATGTTGTTAAAATGTTTCAGTACTGTACAGTACATATATATGTTGTTAAAATGTTTCAGTACTGTACAGTACATATACGTATGTTGTTAAAATGTTTCAGTACTGTACAGTACATATACGTATGTTGTTAAAATGTTTCAGTACTGTACAGTACATATACACATGTTGTTAAAATGTTTCAGTACTGTACAGTACATATACACATGTTGTTAAAATGTTTCAGTACTGTACAGGTAGTCCCCGACTTACGAGCGCTCTGACCTGCGAGCGCCCGACTTTACGAGAGCTTCCAGGAACCAAACTACCGACTTGCGAGCTGCCGTTCCGATTTTACGAGAGAACAACATTAGAAAGCGTTGTTCCAAGATACGAGCGAAAATTCCAGAGTTACGAGAATTTACCGTTAGAAACCATTGCTCCGAATAACGAGATGAAAATTCCGTGTTTACGAGAAAACTCCGTTAGAAACCATTGCTCCGAATAACGAGATGAAAATTCCGTGTTTACGAGAAAACTCCGTTAGAAACCATTGCTCCGAATAACGAGATGAAAATTCCGTGTTTACGAGAAAACTCCGTTAGAAACCATTGTTCTGTTTTACGAGAACCGAGTGTTCGTGCCGACGGCTGAATGTCATGTTTCGAAGGAGAGTTTGGGGCAGGAGGTGGAATGTGGGGGGGCGGGGGAGGTGGAGTGGAGGGGGTTGGTTTCGGGGGGATGGGCGATGGTTGGTTTCGGGTTGGGGGATGGGCGATGGTTGGTTTCGGGTTGGGGGATGGGCGATTTAACCATGCACCTGCACTGGACTTGGACTGGACATGCACACTGCACATGGCGGGCACGCTGTGGTGGGTGGGGTGGGGGGGTGGGGTATGTTTCGCGTGACAAATGGAAAAGTACAGCAGCGGAAGGTTACATAGGCACTACTTTACTGTACCCCCACCCCCAAAAAACAAAGGCGGAGTGATTTCATCAGGTACTACATAAGCGAACAGCGCGAATGCAGCCGCGTGGGTCTACAGTTTGGCGATTTGAGAGACACAGTTACAGTACACATACAGATATTCATTAGCATTAGCATTAGCTTTGTTAGCATCTTCATTTGAAAGCATGTCTGCAAAGCGAGGAGCTTCTTCTGCTGGTGCGAGCGCTCCTAAAAAGCGTAAGGCCATCACGCTGGAGCAGAAGCTGGACATCATCAATCGGGCGCAGAGGGGAGAGTCGACGTCCTCCATCTGCAAAGCTCTGAACCTGGTGAGTACACCACCGTTAGCACGACTCGTAATGGCGGAACGTGAGCGCTTTTTAGCGAGTGTTTTAGTCGATGCGCAGAGGAAGACTCGTAATGGCGGAACGTGAGCGCTTTTTAGCGAGTGTTTTAGTCGCTGCGCAGATGAAGACTCGTAATGGCGGAACGTGAGCGCTTTTTAGCGAGTGTTTTAGTCGCTGCGCAGATGAAGACTCGTAATGGCGGAACGTGAGCGCCTTTTACAGCGAGACTTGTAATGGCGGAACGTGAGCGCTTCTAGTCGCTGCGCAGATGAACACCGTAATAAGCACCGTAATAAGCATGCAGCGCACGGCAAGCGTCTGTTAGTTAATGACATTTTATTTTTTATTTTAGGTCAGTTCCACAGTCAGCACCATAAAGGCTGACCGCGAGCGCATTTTAGCTAGCGTGAGAGGAGCTGCCCCAATGAAGTCCACGGTGATAACGAAGCAACGCACGGGTGTTATCACAGAGATTGAGCGTCTGATGGGTAAGAAATTTTATTTTTTTATTTACAGTACGTACAGTATTGCGTCTTTTAGATAGGAAATTATTTAAGAAATACCTGGACAGTATTTTTAATATGCACTGTACAGTTTCATTAAATTTTTTTTTTACCTGAGATGTTTGTTTACAGGTGTGCTTTGTTTACCTGAGATGTTTGTTTACAGGTGTGCTTTGTTTACCTGAGATGTTTGTTTACAGGTGTGCTTTGTTTACCTGAGATGTTTGTTTACAGGTGTGCTTTGTTTACCTGAGATGTTTGTTTACAGGTGTGCTTTGTTTACCTGAGATGTTTGTTTACAGGTGTGCTTTGTTTACCTGAGATGTTTGTTTACAGGTGTGCTTTGTTTACCTGAGATGTTTGTTTACAGGTGTGCTTTGTTTACCTGAGATGTTTGTTTACAGGTGTGCTTTGTTTACCTGAGATGTTTGTTTACAGGTGTGCTTTGTTTACCTGAGACGTTTAACACACGGTCACAAGACTTTTATTAAAAATAATTTTTATGTTTCTGTAATGTTCAGTACAGTTCATGTTTTAACACACCTGTCTTTTCATGAACAACTTCTAGTCCTTTGGATAGAGGACTGCAACCAGAGGCATATCCCGTTAAATTTGATGATGATGCAGGAGAAAGCCCTCAAAATTTACGAGGATATCAAAGCAGAGATGGGGGAGGGCGTGGAGGTGCCCGACTTCCATGCGTCACGGGGGTGGTTTAATCGGTTCCGACAAAGGGCTAATTTGCACAGCATAAAAATCCAAGGTAAGTGAAACATTTCATCTGTGCTTTAATTTTTAACACAGTGAAGATAATGCAGCCTACATCTAACTGTGATTAACTCGACGGCGGCTGAACAAAGCCTTTAAATCACGGAACAGTTTGTGCACCAATCTTTGTGTACGTAAATACAGACACCGCAGCCTCGCGTTTGCCCTGTAGTCTCAAGTGCGTCCACTTGCGTGCGTGAGGAGCTTTTTGGAGGTTCAAAACGCTGCTTGGTGTGACTGTACCATTAGAGGTAGGGTGAGGACCTCCATCATCTGGAAGAGCTTGAAGTAGAGCTGCTGCTCTTCTGTATTGAAAGGAGTCAGCTGAGGTGGTTCACATATCTGATTAGGATGCCTATAAGACATGCATACTGTTGTGGTGTTGCTAATATGTAAGAGTAGAATCAGACCACTGCAGACGTAGTTCCGTTACGAACACCATGGCTGTGTCTCAATTCAGGGGCTGCATCCTCATGAGTGCGCATTTGTCGGCCGCATACGTCATTGCCCCGCGCGGAGGACTGTCCCAATTCGAAGACTCCTCCTCATGCGGCCGAGGAATGCGGCCTACTTCCTGCCGAAATCGAAGGATGCATCCGTGGAACCTTCAAGACGGAGGCTATCCCAGAATTCATAGCGCCAGCAGAGATTTCGCGGGGGGGTGGGACTTTCTGCGTGCAGGGTCGGGGCTGCTGCGTGTTGTTGAGTCATCAGCTCGTTTTGACAACAACCTCAGCGCGAATATTCATTCAACCTTTATTTAGTCATCTCAAACAACCTCAGCTCGAATATATCTCATTAAAATTTTACTACAGAAATGACTAAAAAAAATGTGTTAGCTGAATATACAGTATATTAGTGTTTCTGAGTTTACTGTTTTTGAAGAACTGATTACAAATCAGATTATTTTACACGTGCGTAGCAAGGATTTTCTGAGGGGCAATCTTTTAAAACCCAGAGTGGACCTATGAAATGCAAGTTGTCCAGTAGCTCAATTGGTTAATCAACCTGCGGTTGGCGCAGAGATACTTTTCTCGAAGCTGGTTCGAATCTCACTCGGTACGGTTAAAACTTATTTTACGTTTGTCTTTTATTGGATAAAAAAAAGAAGGAGTTTCACAAACTCCTTCCTTTTAATCTCAGTCCTCATTTTTTTATCCAATAAAAGACAAACGTAAAATAAGTTTTAACCGTACCGAGTGAGATTCGAACCAGCTTCGAGAAAAGTATCTCTGCACCGCAGGTTGATTAACCAATTGAGCTACTGGACAACTTGCTTTTTGTAGGTCCACTCTGGGTTTTAACAGATCGCCCCTTATAAGCTGATTTGTAATCAGTTCTTAACAAACAGTAAACTCAGAAACACTAATATATATACATGTATTCAGCTAACTAATATATTTTAGCGGCGTCCCTTCTCTTTCCACACACACCAAGCGCGCACACAAGAACTTCCCACCCACTTCAAGAGAACGCCCCACCCACTTCAAGGCCGGCAAACCTGAAGGCTAGACCGTCCCATTTCAGCAGTTTCGCTCAGCCCACCCGGTCTTGTGAGTGCGTGGCCTACTCGGCCCAGCTAGGCTGGGTCCTCATGAGGACGCAGCCCCTGAATTGAGACGCAGCCCATGCTTTATTCAACACTTCTCAACTCTTCTTCTCTCCTCTCCACATCCTGTTCTCTCCCTACTTGGAGGCTCCCCTGCTGTCCATCTTATGCAATTGCAGGACACAACATTTTCCCTTTTCCTGAAACAATTACTTACATGTAATTTTGTACAATGTACTTGACAGCAGAAAATCAAAGTAATCAAATTATTATTTCTGTAAGCCAACAGTAGTATGAAAGTTTACCCTTTTAACCCTTTGCATTACAGTATGAACAGTAGTAAATTTACTTGTCTTACAGAACAGTATGAACAGGAATAGTTTACTTTTTTTTCACTCTAGCTTACAAAACCTGACAACCATCTTGGTGCAGACTCGGAGGGGTTAATGCTAACAGGTGCTGCTAATGGCGGCGCGCGCAGACGGCTTTCGGTAAGTTATTAAAACTTATTAAAACTTTTTTCTGGCTCAATATGTATGAAGATAGCATACTAACAGTCCTACCTGTAAAGAGTTTGGACTGCGTGGTGCTACAGAAAGCTGGAGAGCTCAGACGTAACGCAGCGGAGCAGAGGCAAACAGCTCAGCTCAAAGTAAGAAATTAATTATTTATATTTTTTTATAAATGTTTTAAAGTATTTTAAAGTGTTAGGATAGTTGAAATGTTTGGTAACTGTTCATTACCGCACATGTAC
>JBBPBX010095706.1:0-13159 GCA_038048925.1 Garcialebias charrua | reverse complement strand
TAAATACATCCCTAAAAACCCAAATCTAATTGTTATGTATTTATAAATAATCATGTTATATCTTCAAAAGGTTTTGTTGTAACTGTAGAAAATGACACATGTATCCAGTCAAACGAAGGACTGACCAGAGAAAATGAGAGTTGAGCCTGAAATTAATCACAAAGAGTCAGAAAAAGGACAAAACCATCACAGAGGGTCATATATGAAACTAAGAAAAAGCAAGACAGACATGAAACTACACAGCTAATTAAAAAAAAGCTAAACAAAAGTTTTAGATTAACTTTATTGGTTATTGCAAACCTAGAAAGTTCCTTGTAGATACTGTTTTACTCTTGGTGTTTTTAAGGAATATAAATAAATAAAAAACACTAAAAACAGACTGAATTTATTTAAAAAATGTGCCAGGAGTATTTTTTTTTTTTTTTACAGAAATGTCAACCTATCTGAGCCCTGTCACTGTTTAGACAAAACACTGTGAAAACAAAAAGCTTGTTAAAATTTATAACTTGTTTGCTGTGAGAAAAAAAAGGTTTCTCACTAATAGCTGTGAAAATGTTGTCCAATGTTGACACCTAGTTGGTAAAATACATCAGCTGCATCCTCAACACAGACCTGACTTTTAATTATCATGTTTATTTCCATGTGTGTAAAACCATGGGAGTCAGAGAGGAATCACCCACCTGCCTGTTAGCAAAATATCTCATCATACAAGATTATTTTTAATGAAACTCAAAAAGCAACCATTGAATGTACCGGTACATCTAAAACAGTTTAACTCTTCAGTCAGCTCCATTCAAGAAGCCGCCACAGCTAACTGACCTGAGCAAACACAAAACTGTGCATGACTCGTTCAAGTTACAAGATGTTCAGCTAAAATGTGGAATGGTAGTATAGCTAAGAGTCATCCATCCATCCATTTTCGTCCGCTTATCCGGGGTCGGGTCGCGGGGGTAGCAGCCTAAGTAGGGAGGCCCAGACTTCCCTCTCCCCAGCCACATGGAGCAGCTCCTCTGGGGGAATCCCAAGGCGTTCCCAGGCCAGCCGAGAAACATAGTCCCTCCAGCGTGTCCTGGGTCTTCCTCTGGGTCTCCTCCCGGTGGGACATGCCCGGAACACCTCACCAGGGAGGCGTCCAGGAGGCATCCTAACCAGATGCCCGAGCCACCTCAACTGGCTCCTCTCGATGTGGAGAAGCAGCGGCTCTACTCCGAGTCCCTCCCGGATGACTGAGCTTCTCACCCTATCTCTAAGGGAGAGTCCAGACACCCTGCGGAGAAAACTCATTTCAGCCGCTTGTATCCGAGATCTCGTTCTTTCGGTCACAACCCAAAGCTCATGACCATAGATGAGGGTGGGAACGTAGATCGATCGGTAAATTGAGAGCTTTGCCTTTCGACTCAGCTCTCTCTTCACCACGACAGACCGGTACAGCGCCCGCTTCACTGCGGATGCTGCACCTATCCGCCTATCGATCTCACGCTCCAGTTTTCCCTCATTCGTGAACAAGACCCCGAGATACTTAAACTCCTCCACTTGGGGCAGGACCTCATCCCCGACCCGGAGAGGGCATGCTACCCTTTTCCGGCTCAAGACCATGGCCTCGGATTTGGAGGAACTGATCCTCATCCCGGCCGCATCACACTCGGCTGCAAACCGCTCCAGCGAAAGCTGTAGATCACGATCTGATGAAGCCAATAGGACCACATCATCTGCAAAAAACAGAGAAGCGATTCTAAGGCCACCAAAACGGATCCTCTCAACACCTTGGCTGCGCCTAGAAATTCTGTCCATAAAAGTTATGAACAGAATCGGTGACAAAGGGCAACCTTGGCGGAGTCCAACTCTCACTGGAAACGAGCCTGACTTACTGCCGGCAATGCGGACCAAGCTCTGACACCGGTCGTACAGGGACCTAACAGCCCATATCAATGGGCCTGGTACCCCATACTCCCGGAGTACCCCCCACAGAACCCCCCGAGGGACGCGGTCGAATGCCTTTTCCAAGTCCACAAAGCACATGTAAACTGGTTGGGCAAACTCCCACGCGCCCTCCAGGACCCTGCTGAGGGTGTAGAGCTGGTCCAGTGTTCCACGACCAGCACGAAAACCACATTGCTCCTCCTGAATCCGAGGTTCGACTATCCGACGGACCCTCCTCTCCAGAACCCCTGAATAGACCTTACCAGGGAGGCTTAAGAGTGTGATCCCCCTATAGTTGGAACACACCCTACGGTCCCCCTTTTTGAATAGGGGAACCACCACCCCAGTCTGCCAATCCAAGGGAACTGCCCCCGATGTCCACGCGATATTGCAGAGTCGCGTAAGCCAACACAACCCCACAACATCCAGAGCCCTAAGGAACTCAGGGCGAATCTCATCCACCCCTGGAGCCCTGCCACCGCGGAGCTTTTTAACCACCTCGGTGACCTCAGCTCCAGAGATTGGAGAGCCCGACCCAAAGTCCCCAGGCTCCGCTTCCTCAGTGGAAGACGTGCCAGTAGGATTGAGGAGGTCTTCGAAGTACTCCGCCCACCGACTCACAACATCCCGAGTTGAGGTCAACAGCACGCCATCCCCACCATAAATGGTGTTGGTCGCGTACCGCTTTCCCCCCCTGAGACGCCGGATGGTGGACCAGAATCGCCTCGAAGCCGTACGGAAGTCATTCTCCATGGCCTCTCCGAACTCCTCCCACGCCCGAGTTTTTGCCTCAGCAACCACCCGAGCCGCATGCCGCTTGGACTGTCGGTACCTATCTGCTGCTTCCGGGGTCCCACAGGCCAAAAAGGCCCAATAGGACTCCTTCTTCAGCCTGACAGCATCCCTCACCACCGGTGTCCACCACCGGGTTCGAGGGTTGCCACCACGACAGGCACCAACAACCTTGCGGCCACAACTCTGATAAGCTACCTCGACAATAGAGGCGCGGAACATGGCCCACTCGGACTCAATGTCCCCCGCCTCCCTCGGAACGTGTTCAAAGCTCTCCCGGAGGTGGGAGTTAAAGCTCCGTCTTACGGGAGACTCTGCCAGACGTTCCCAGCAGACCCTCACAATACGTTTGGGTCTGCCAGGTCTGACCGGCATCCTCCCCCACCATCGGAGCCAACTCACCACCAGGTAGTGGTCAGTTGACAGCTCCGCCCCTCTCTTCACCCGAGTGTCCAGGACATGCGGCCGCAGATCAGATGAGACGACAACAAAGTCGATCATCGAACTGCGACCTAGGGTGTCCTGGTGCCAAGAGCACATATGTACACCCTTATGCCTGAACATGGTGTTCGTTATGGACAATCCATGACGAGCACAGAAGTCCAACAACAAAACACCACTCGGGTTCAGATCAGGGGGGCCGTTCCTCCCAACCACACCCCTCCAGGTCTCACTGTCATTGCCCACGTGAGCGTTGAAGTCCCCCAGCAGAACAAGGGAGTCCCCAGGAGGCGCACCCTCCAATACCCCCTCCAAGGACTCCAAAAAGGGTGGGTAATCTGCGCTGCCGTTTGGCGCATAGGCACAAACAACAGTCAGAGCCCGTCCCCCCACACGTAGGCGAAGGGAGGCTACCCTCTCGTTCACCGGGGTGAACCCCAACGTACAGGCACCAAGATGGGGGGCAACAAGTATGCCCACTCCTGCTCGGCGCCTCTCACCAGGGGCAACTCCAGAGTAGAAGAGTGTGGAGCTCTGGAGCTAAGAGTCATGCCTAACACAAACTCAAAGCTTTAACAAGTTACATACAGTTCCTCGCTACTTTGTGGTTCGACTTCTGTGGACTCGCTCTATCACGGTTTGGGAACGAGCAGTCCATAATATTGTAAAAAAAAAAAAAAAAGTTACTCATGTGAAAGAGATAGTACTGGATACAGTTCTTTACAATAAAAAGCAGAAGATTTGTACTCAAGTACAAGTACTGTTACATTGCTTAAATTGTACTCGGTTACAAGCAAAAATACTGGTGTTATAAAAAAAAGTAAAAGTACAAAGTACACTTCTCAAAAACTACTCAGAGTATTAATTACTTTTTAACCAATTGATGTTTTATTGTGTTGTCAATAGAAGACTTTTAATTTCATTTACTGTATATACAGCTACATTCAAAGCACATTTCTCAGACGCTCCATCTTATTTTAGTACCAGGCAAACCGATGGCAGTGACAATAATATCTAAAATCTTAGCATACTTAACCAAATTAATAACCCACACATACAAAGTACAAACAATAAAAAAGCAATATCATACAGTAAATCCTTGTATACCGCAATAGGTTTTTTGAGATTAGATGCTGAAGTCTTGTAAGCTGCTATCACCATAAAGATCAAACAAAGTTTGCATCTGGATGCTGTCTCCTTTTAACCCTCTGTACATGAAAAATTAATTCAGGTACAACCACAGACACGCGTCCTCAGCCTTTACCTCATCTTTTTCTCTGTTGACAGTGTTGTCCATCTGTCTCCATTTTGGCTTTTCTCCAAATCTTTGGTCCATAAATGACTCTCTACTCTATGGAGTTGTCCTTTGCTTAAGTTATAGGTAATTGGCGAGTTGGTGATCAGAAAGCCTTATTGGCTACAAAGATACAGATGAACAGTTTGAATATTAATTCTAATTGCGGCTGTAATCAGTAGTGGCCTGATTTTAAAAGAAGCAAAGTAAATTACATGGGGTAAATTGTACTTAAGTATGAGTAAAATTACACACTTGAAAGAAATACTCATAAAAGTACAACTACCCAAATAATCTACTTAATTACAGTAATGTAAGTACACCCAACCCCCGATTTACGAACGACTTCGGGACCTAAGAACGGTTCGCAGGTCGATCTGTTCGCAGGTCAGTCCTTCCGTACACTCGTCACTCGGGGATGTCCTGTATTTTTTTTTTTTTTTGTGGTACCAAGTACTGTACTTCGCCTATCCTAACACACCTAACACAGTGTAATTAATTAATACAGTACAGTAATAAAAATATAAATTAAATAAAAATATAATTTCTTACTTTGAGGTGGTCAAAGCCGCTGCTGCGTCCCGTGTTAGCTCCCGTGTTAGCTTCTGGAGCTAGCCAGGCCGGAGGTGTTCGCGCGGCGGCCTGGCACGATCGGCGATAAATCCGCGGCTGCCTGAGACATCCACAAAGTTCACAGAGACGTTTCCAGCTAGTAATTAATCCATATGAGGCGATCCTGGTCACCAGTCTTCAAAGGCCGGCTCCCGGCAGCTAACCTAAAATGGCGTCCGGTGTTCTACATTAACTTGTGACCGTCTAAACTGGAGACCTTCAAAGGCCCCCGTGACTGAACCTAAAATGGCGTCCGGTGTTCTACATTAACTTGTGACCGTGTAAACTGAAGACCTTCTTGCTGCGCAAGATTGCGCAATCATGACAAAAATGATCAGAAATGATCATTTTTATCATAATTATTATTTATAAAGCCTTTAAAACAACCACAGCTGCAACAAAGTGATGTACACATGAAATTAAGAACATTTAAACAAACAAAATATATATATATATATATATTATTATTTTTTTAATACAGTAATTTCATATTTTTATTAAATATGATGCATTCGTAGGTCCGGGCGGCCGTAGGTCGATGGAGTCGTAGGGGTCACCTGTATTTGTAATTCATTACTTCCACCCTGACAATAAAAGCATTAAATACTTCAGACAGGTGCTGCCGTTTTGTAGTTTTCTCTCAATAAGCATCCGCGCTGTATCCCTGCTCATAATGACCACATTTCTCAAAAGGCAACAGGGCCCCACCCAGAAACCCTGTTTTCCTCTGCTTGAAAAAAAAAAACAGGTAAAGTTTTGATCTGATCGGCACCCACGGAGCAGAACCAGACTTCCAAACCCATCGGTGAATCTTGAGAGATGGTAGCCCAGCACCAGTGGTGGGATGTAACTAAGTACAAATACTTTGTTACTGTACTTAAGTATATTTTTCATGTACAGGGAACCCCCGACCTACGAACGAGTTAGGGACCTAAGAACGGTTCGCAGCTCGATCCGTTCGTAGGTAGGGGGTGAAAATTATATTTAAAAAAAAAATTATTCATTCATTCATTCATTCAACCTTTATTTATCATGCTAACGGAGCGCGCACACACATTAAATGTACAGTAGTGTACTGTAATGTTAAACATTGCTATTCACATTTACAGAATAAATAAAAATATATTTTCTTACTTTGAGATGGTCAAAGCCGACATCTTAGGTTGCCATGCGTTGATTGTTGTCGGGGCCGAGCAGCGCGGCGGCCGGCCAGTGAACCACCGCAGCTGCTCCAGACCTGTGTTAGCTAGCTGGCTAGCTTCTGCTAGCCAAGCCATGAGCTGGTGTTGGAGCGGCGGCGCGATCAATCTGTAGCTCCTGCTCCAGCCTGAGACGTCCACAGAGCTCACAGAGACGTTTCCAGCTCGTAATTAATCCATATGAAGCCATCCTGGTCACCAGTCTTCGGCCGGCTACCGTGTTAGCTCCCGTGTTAGCTTCTGGAGCTAGCCAGGCCGGAGGTGTAGCCAGGCCGGCCGGAGGTGTTCGCACGGCGGCCTGGCACGATCGGCGATAAATCCGCTGCTTCCTGAGACATCCACAAAGTTCACAGAGACGTTTCCAGCTCGTAATTAATCCATATGAAGCCATCCTGGTCACCAGTCTTCGGCTGGCTCCCGGGCAGCTAACCTAAAATGGCGTCCGGTGTTCTGTGACCGGAGACCCCAGTGACTGAACCTAAAATGGCGTCCGCCGTCCGGTGTTCTACATTAATTTGTGACCGTGTAAACTGAAGACCTACTTCCTGTTGCCCAAGATTGAACAGAAATTGCTCAAAAATGATCAGAAATGATCTTTTTTATCATAATTATTATTTATAAAGCCTTTAAAACAACCAGAACATGAAATTAAGAACATTTAAACACAAAAACACACAAAAAAAAATATATATATATATATTTTTTTTTTAAATACAGTAATTTCATATTTTTATTAAATATGATATGTTCGTAGGTCCCGTGGTTCGCAGGTCGATGGGGTCGTAGGTCGGGGGTTACCTGTATCTGTACTTTACTTAAGTAGAATTAAATGTGGGTACTTTTACTTTTACTGCACTACATTTTACATTAAGTATCTGTACTTTCTACTACACTACATTTCTATAATTGTTGAGTTACAAGTTACATTCACGTTGCAACTTTTTGATTTGTCGTTAGTTTGAAAGTAACTGATGTTGAGAGGGGAGTTGGGCCACTGAATCACTGCAAAGTGGACAGGTAACATTAGACCTGCCTTCAAGAAGAGCTGGACCAATGATGTATATTCTTGTGTATAAGTCATTTAGCTGGGAGCACCCACAGCACCACTAACACACACAAAATGGATTCCACCACAAAGATTCATCCAGAAGATACACAACACCCATGGCTTTATTGAAATATTATTGAAAGACTATTGAAATATTATTGAAAGACTATTGAAAGACTGTTCAGTACAGCAGGACAGATTCTCTCTCCCTAAAGAGCCAGACATGGACTCAAAAACTTTGAAAACCAACTTCTTCTGAACTTGAACAAGAAATTCTTGCTGCAATATTAAAATGTGTCAGTTCATGGGATGTTAGGAGACAAGAGATTTCTCCAAATGTCTCGACACTCAGGTCCAAGTTTTGAAAATGTTGTCAGGAAGTTAAAGTATTGTTCATTGTTGATCCATTACAAGATTGACTAGACAATATTTTAACTAGAGTTGATGACAAACGAGTTGAAGTGATCTATTCCTTTGTTAGTTGTGTCTAATGCTCCTTTTTTCAAACAGACAACTTTTACTTAAATGTGTTTACTGCAGTTAAAATGACACATTGGTTTTATTTTGTGTTAAATAAAAACTTTCAAAGGTATAATCATTCCTCTTTCTTATTTTGCTTAATGGTATTTAACTCATCACTGAAATTCTGACACACAGAATCAAAAGTCCAAGTGTGAACTGTGTCACAGAGTAAACACAATAAAAACATGCATTATCTGCAGCATTGTTCATTAAAATGGCTCAACACTATTAATGTATTACAGAAAATATGCATACAGTACGCACACTTAATGGTATTGTAGACCATTGCATTAGTTAATACATTCAGCAAGTACTTTTACTTTAATACTTTAAGTATTTTTAAAAGCAAGTACTTATTTACTTTTACTTAAGTAAAAATATTAATATGGTACTTCTACTTTTACTAGAGTACATTTTGTCTGTTTATTTGTACTTTTACTTAAGTACAGTGTTTGAGTACTTTCTCCACCACTGCCCAGCACGTGGCTGAAGGTGCAGCGCTCCATCTGAAGCTCAGTGGGAATTGTTTTCATCCTTTCAACCGGCCAACGACGAGCTATCAGCAGATGCGCGCAATCAACGGTCGGGTGGTCCGTCCTAACCTTCTTTTAAACATGCTAGGAGGTAGATTGGACAGTTTATCCACTACAGTATATGGGGATGATAACAGCTAATAACGCCCATTGTATGGACCTTACCAAGCTCTGCCCAGAAACGCCCCCTAAGCTCTAACATGGCTGCTTGCCTCACAAACAAAGCCTCGCGCAGATTAGTTTAAATGGAAACATGGCGTCGACTGACTCTCTGCAGGGTATTTCTGAGTCGAATAGTGTATCATTTCTGCCAGATTCCAACAAAATATCAGCCACGACAATGGACAGGGGAACCAACAAGTTCATGTTATATTTTTTTTGGACGTTATCAAGTTGTTTGAGCCACCCGATGCCTCCAACAGCGTGCACGTCACAGCTAATGCTACCGGTGGATGAGGAAAACAGCAGCTCCTCAAGGCTGAGTTAGACTCGCGCTTTGGTCTGCAGGCTGGAGCGTGCGCGTGCACTGTCCCGTGCGGCGAAATGCGTTTACAGTGTCGTCTCTGTGTTTATAGTTGTCGCACGACTGGGCATGGCAAAGTGCTGTTCTTTTACGGACCAGCAGGAGGCAGTACCCTCTAAAACCTGTGCATATGTTGCAAGAAAGGTGTAGAAGAAGAAATCTACCGTAGAAGAAGAACTGTTTGAAATCACACAACAAAAACAAATAGCTTTCCGCTCGCGTGCTGAACTGTTGTCTTTATTTGCGGTTTTAATGCATGGAGTCAGCGGAGGAGAAAGCGATCACGTGACTTTTGGCGAAAAAACAAAAGAAAA
Organism: Garcialebias charrua; assembly: GCA_038048925.1. Taxonomy (NCBI): domain Eukaryota; kingdom Metazoa; phylum Chordata; class Actinopteri; order Cyprinodontiformes; family Rivulidae; genus Garcialebias; species Garcialebias charrua. The sequence continues at coordinate 3,961 of JBBPBX010095706.1, read as the reverse complement.
GTCCGACTCCAGATCAGGAATGAAGGAGAATTTAAAACGTTTGTGTCACAAAACATTCCTCCATGCGTCGCGACGCCGTCTCCACGACCACAGCGGCGCAAACAGCTGCAGGCTCCGGCGTGAAGAGCCCAGACAGCATTTACATTTGGGCCGGATCCGTTTACAAGTCGCCAGATCCGCATAACAGTCAGATGCGGTTTACACCTCTGAGCCAACTCCTTACCGGGCTCGTTTACAAGTCGCCAGATCCGCATAACAGTCAGAGACGGCGTGGTGTTGTGTGCCAGTTCCACCCCGATTCTGAGATAATGAGCTGCAGCTGGGTGTGGTTCTGATCCGGTTTTTGCCTGCAGACCGAATGCGCCAGCCTCAGAGGTTTACAAACTGACATCTGGCTCTGATCTGGTCCCAGACTGCAAGCCAACTGCGCCTTCCTTATTTTTGAAAGCAACAGACGCAGCAGTGCCGGAGTCAACTTTTGAAGATTACGTCGCACCAACAGGAAAAGGAACGAGCACAACTTCCGTATTTACAGAATAAAATCACCACGGGCGGACTAATCCTAGCTCTATACGGATTTATTTGTACAAAAAAGCTGTAAAACTATCATTTATGACTATTCTATGACTAAACTATTATATTTAAGACTATGACTACACCTAATAACGCAATACAAGAAATAAATAAATAAAAAGTATTTTATTCTGAAATGTAAACATCACTTCCTGTTGCTCAAACCATGTCCTGTCGCTTATTTACGAGAGAAGATCAAGGCAGCCTTTCCTGTTGTTCTCCTTCTTCCACCGAATGAATTGTTTTGTTCTGACTTCATTATTTATCACTTGATTTATCGCGCAATCTCGCAATTCCCGCGCATGCGTCTTGGAGCGGCGCATCCATGCGGACCTGAGCTGAGCGGAGGCAGTGGACTTTCGCATGCTTGTGGTAAGTGTATTTAAATGTATTATGAAATAAACCTCAAACAGAACGGAATTATAGGGCTTTATCTTTGCAGTGTACTCTACGAAAAAGGCAAACAGTTGGTTTTAATCATTATCTTTAGTAAGGCGGGTTAACATCGACTTTCCCCACTTATGCTAACCCCGGCGCTAACATTAGTTTCTGACAATGTATTAAAATGTAATATGAAAGAAACTTCAAACTGAGTAAAACGGAATTGTAGGGCTTTATCTTTGCAGTGTAGTGTTGCATGACTTGATAGTTTCCCCCGCGCCGTCGATTTGTGAGTTTCTTTCTTTTAGCAGTTAGCGATTAGCTATTAGCATTTCACAGTTAGCATTAGTAGTAGGCCCTAAACTAAAACAAAATAAAGTAAGTAATCATTAACATATTACCAGCCATTTTTCTGCGGGACTTACAATAGGGGCCATAGCAACTTTTTTATTTTTTATTTATTTTTTTGCAAAATTTTATGCCTGTACTCTGTAGTGGAAAACAAAAGCTAATCGGTCCATTCAACTTGAATGTAAAAACAAGTAGCTGATTGCTCGAACCAACTACGGCATGTATACATCTGTTGGTTTGATAAAAAAACAAACTATTCATCACACAGTAATAGTTCACTTTATGCTAAACTGTTAGTTTTGTTCTTCCTCTTATGTTTGTAATTGCTAGTGCTTTTCAAACAAAGTATCTAGTTAAATTGTTTTGATAATCTAATGAGAAAAAAGGTATGTATTTGTAATTTTGTAATGTTTTTCCATTACAATGTTTGTTTTTATATGTTAAACTGAAATAAAGCTTTTTATGCAATAATAGAGAACTATAATAGATTTCACTGTTGTATCAAATCCAGGATGCAATTTTAAGTGCTGACTATGTGCTTAATTTACAGGTTACTTATAATAAGTAAAGCCAATCAATCACAGATACACGTACTTGTACTTAACCAAAAACATTAAATGTACTTTTTTTTTTTTTTTTTTAAAGATCTCCCACATGTCCCTGTCACAACTTTTTCACACGGACTTGTCAGGTAACATCTGTATATTTTTGCATTTACATACTGTATGCACACACATTTTTCAGTATTTTATTGGTTTTCCCCTTTCATTTTTCTGTCAATTTACCAGTTTGTCTTGAAAATAAAGACCAAGAGCTGCTGGATCCAGGTGTACATAAAGAAGAAGTGAGACCACTCTCTAAACAGGTAAATGTTAATCAGTTTAGATAAAGCCAATCAATCACTGATGCAGCATGTACTTTGTGTATTTTGAGAATCACAGGTTTACACTATATATCCATCCTAATACACATTGCTGCTTTTATCATTTACTTTGTCATGAAATGAAGACCCTCTTTATCCTGTTTCATTTACTGTGAGGAAACAAACTAACATATAAATGTGTGTGTGTGTTCATAATTCTTTTAACCTTCATTATTATTTGCAAATATAAATGAAATATTCTTCTTTTCCAGTAATGCGGGACACAATTTGAAGTGCTGGCCATGCGCTTGATTTGCATGTTACTTTTAGGTAAGTGAAGTTGATTAGTCAGATGTCACAACATGTACTTGTACCTAACCTAAAAGAATAAAGTGCATATATATGTGTGTGTGTGTGTGTTTTTTTTTCTTTCAGTATTTAATTGGTTTGTTCCTTGGACGTTTCTGTCAATTTACCAACTTGTCTTGGAGAAAAAAGACCCAAGAGCTGCTGGATCCAGTTGTACATAAAGACATATCCCTGAGCCACTCCCTGAACAGGTAAGTGTTGACTAGATCAGGTAAAGTCAATCAATCATATATGCTAAAAAATGTATTTGTACTTTAAGAGTAAATGTACTTTTGTTTTAAAGGTCTCCCACCTACCTGCTCCAACATTTTCCTCTGGACCTGTTGTCAGGTATAATCTGTAAATTTTAACATTTAAATACTGTATACACACACATTTCAGTACTACATTGTCTTTTTTTTCCCCTTGGCTAGTCTGGGAGAAAAATACCTAAAGCTTCTGGATCCAGTTGTACACAAAGAAGTACCTGTGAGGCCAACCCTGTAATGGGTAAGTGCTGACTACTTTAGTTTTTTTTTCTTCATTGTTTGGTATGTTCATTGTTATGGAAGATCAAAACTGACATAATTAGAAGTAAAAGCATGTACTGTATATGGACTGATAAATTAATAAATACACAAAAAATGCACCAATTAAATTACAAAGGAGAAATTTACTTCATGTTATATAATTTCATCCATCCATCCATCCATTTTCTTCCGCTTATCCGGGGTCGGGTCGCGGGGGTAGCAGCCTAAGTAGGGAGGCCCAGACTTCCCTCTCCCCAGCCACTTGGAGCAGCTCCTCTGGGGGAATCCCAAGGCGTTCCCAGGCCAGCCGAGAAACATAGTCCCTCCAGCGTGTCCTGGGTCTTCCTCTGGGTCTCCTCCCGGTGGGACATGCCCGGAACACCTCACCAGGGAGGCGTCCGCTTGTATCCGAGATCTCGTTCTTTCGGTCATAACCCAAAGCTCATGACCATAGATGAGGGTGGGAACGTAGATCGATCGGTAAATTGAGAGCTTTGCCTTTTGACTCAGCTCTCTCTTCACCACGACAGACCGGTACAGCACCCGCTTCACTGCGGACGCTGCACCTATCCGTCTATCGATCTCACGCTCCAGTTTTCCCTCATTCGTGAACAAGATCCCGAGATACTTAAACTCCTCCACTTGGGGCACACCTTGGCTGCGCCTAGAAATTCTGTCCATAAAAGTTATGAACAGAATCGGTGACAAAGGTCAACCTTTTTATTTTCCAGGTTAGTTCCAATAAATTATATATTTCTGCTTATAATTATAATACATTTTACTGTATTTTTAAAATATATATTTTTGTTTTTCTTGTAGATGCATTTGTGCCTTTTAATGTTTATATTCAATTATTGTTTATATTTTTTCCCCACAAGTTTTTCTTTTTTAAATGGGTCTTGCATTTCTATGTCTC
>JBBPBX010095704.1:0-13159 GCA_038048925.1 Garcialebias charrua | reverse complement strand
CTATCGGTCGAGTTGTATTTATTCTGTCATACAAACTAGTTTTAGCGATGTTACATGTTGTCCGGAGCGGAAACAGCTGATCAGTCACGTGACGTGAATGTTCGCTTCGGCAGCACGAGTCGGCAAATGTGTTTCCATCTGTCGCTGTGCGCATCTGCTCATTTTCGAACATCCCAAAAACCACCTCAAGCGAGCGTATAAACTTTTTGGCGAACTTGAGAAAGTAAATACGGATTTTGCCGTTTCCATTAAGCTTTTCTGCTGCGATACTTCAAAATGCGCACCTAGAAACCTTGATGGAAACACGGTTAGTGTCGTCTTTCGTTCGAAAGACTTCCTCAGTCTGAGGCCCTGTTTACACGGCGCGTATTTTGAGTGGAACCGCTCCTTTATCTCTGCGGATGTGCTTATCATTGACATGAGTCCACTGGGCCCCCTCTTTGACTCCGATGGTTTTTGAACTCACCCTGCAGAGTGGAGGTTTTTCGCTGACCCCCCGTTGATAATGTAAACATCTCCCGCTGATCTTTTGTTTGAACACATGCGCGCAGCACGCATGCTCGGACAGTCAGGGCAGGCAGACATTTCACGTGTCACGCTGCAAAATATGTGCTATATAATAACAGTTTAACAATAATAAACAGTATTTATGTTAGCGTGGGAGATATATAGTAATCTGAGCTATCTATCTGGACTCGTTACGTTATTTAAACAATGCGTAACGTAAAATGAAGACACCAGGTTTATTTATTTATTCATTCAACACCACAAACTGTACGTCACACAAACACTGAGAATTTAACTGAACACTATTAAAACACGTTAACTGAACTGTAAATATGTTAATGAACTAGACTCTTGCTGTGTTTTCATCTGGACCCCATCAGAACCGGTCCGCCTGTTGGAACGACAGCTTCTCCACCTCGCAGAAAAAAAGAAATAAATAAAAGCTCAGTTTGTTGTTGTGTGATCAAAGTAAACACAAGCAAAAATTAAATTAAGAACGTTGATTTACCTGCTGTAAGTCATGTTTTTCATGGAGTAAAGTCCGACATCATCCTCGTCAACTCTGTTCTGGTCCACAGTCCACTCAGCGTCTGGTGTGCAGCTTGTTAATAATAATAATAATAATAATAATAATTGTCTAATCTTGTCATCTGCGTATGTTTCCCATACACAGACGAAATTCGTCTCTGCATTTAACCCAACCACCTACCAGGTGGTGCAGTGAGCAGCCATAGAAGGCGCTCGGGGAGCTGGAGAAATAGGTGTGCACTCATAGACACCCCAAGGTGTGTAGTGGCCGGGACGCGAACCCGCGTCCTTCGGGTCCCAAGTCAAACGCCCTAACCACTACACCATCTTGTTAGATGAAGAGGTCCCACTTGGTGTCAAATCTGTCGACTCTTATCCAAAATTCAGCTTTAACTTGTTGTTAACTTGTTGATAGCTCAACGTTTAGTCCAGAAGAACGCAGCAGTCTGCCAGCAGAGTGAGGCAGCACGCATGTGCAGTGGGTGAAGGTTCACCAGCACGCATGCACAGTGGGTGAAGGTTCAAAAATCCACAGCGCTAACTAATGACCGGGCATGGTAACTACTGTACAGTGAATTCATGAAAGGAGGAGGGGGGGCATGAGGGAGGGGGGAGATTCGAGCGGACCCATGTCAACGCAAAACTTTTCATCTAATTAACATACCCAAAACCTCCGTTTCCCCCCACAGTGTCTGTGTAAACAGGGCCTGAGTTGCTGTATTCAGCTCAGTCTTATAAATATCACCTTCTCACAGTGGATCAACCAGTTGGCTGATGACAGACAAAACCAGTTGCTCACATGATCAAGGAGGACCATCAGCCTAACGATAGATCGTTAACACCCTGATGGTTATTGCTATTCACAGAGGGCTGAGTGATACTAGCAATAACAGCATTGTAAGAGGGAGACAGTTGAACCCGGAGGCCTCCACCTCTGTTTAATTATGGACGGTTTCTTTTCACAAAGATGGCCTCCTTTACTCCTCTCTCAAACCAGTGTTCCTACGAACGTGGCCATCTTTGTGAAAAGAAACCGTCCATCATTAAACAGAGGTGGAGGCCTCCGGGTTCAACTGTCCCCATCTTACAATGCTGTTATTGCTAGTATCACTCAGCCCTCTGTGAATAGCAAACAACCATCAGGGTGCTAACAATCCATCGTTAGGCTGATGGTCCTCCTTGATCATGGGAGCAGCTGGTTTCAGGCTGTCATCTGCAAACTGGTTGATCCACTGTGAGCAGGTGCTATAAGACTGAGCTGAATACAGCACCTCAGACTGAAGAAGTCTTTCAGACGAAAGATTAAACGTTTCTAGAGTTTTTTTTTTTTTTTTTATGTCCAGAGGACCAGACTTAGCTTTTCTAGATTTTTCTACCTGGATTATTGAGCATGCATCTGGGTAAAATACATATTGTTTTATAGTATTACAAATTGAAAGCAAGCCATATTTATTTACCTTTGAAGCAATTCCAGAGTTGAAGCCAGCTCAGACGGATAATGGATGTTGAAACAATAGTAGCTCCCGAACATCAGGCACAACGCAGAAACGAAGGAGGGGATGTTTGTGTTGATAAGGGTCCGGTCCAGACTCAGCATGTACCTTGTTGAGGAATAGCATGACTGTCCTATAAAGAAAAAATAATAATTGAACAGGGTACCGTATATATTATTAGGTCCTATACTCGCATGAGAAAATCCATTAGTAGTACAACGTAATAAATTAGATATGAAGCAGACTTACCACAGACAATGATGGTTGGCATTAGAGCCACTTGCTCCAGTTGCACATCTTCTGCCAGACTCGTTTCATCTACCGGTACATAGAAGAACATGGACTCCTCCTTCTCATGAAAGTAGTTGAGGAGAAGCAGGACCATCTCTTTCACATCCTCTGAGCAGCCACTCTGCTGTCCCCGTAGCCTCTGAAGTCTTGCATAAGTCTGAAGGAACTTCTTGTTGTTCTTGACACAAACAGGGGTCAGGTAGTTGAGGAGCCTTTTTCCCTTCAAATCCAAGTTGCATATGAAGGTCTCCTTGAGGTCGTTCCCAGTGAGTTCCTTGAAGTGGATCGACATGCCAATTTCATCAAACAAAAATGGCCACTCCTCTCTGAGGCACTTGATACTTTTTTACAGTTCTTCTTGAAATTTAGTCCATGGAATTTCAAAATTGTCCTCCCAGTGCGAGTCAAGCTGTGGGCTGCTGGATGAGGTAGATGCTGAACTTTGGGGTGAAACTGAGAGCAATGACAGCGATTGGGCAGGTTAAGCTTCATCAGACGAAAGTGAGCTGTTTTCAGGTCTGTAAATTACAGAGAGGAAAAAAAAGGTTTACAATGTACAATATAAGAAGATGTCTATGCCTGTTTAGAACATTGTGCATGGGGCACAAAGTGTAAAATAATATGTTAAAATATTTCACCAACACATTTTTCATTATTTAGATCACATTCTGAGTGTTAACATTTTCTACTAACATTTTATTGTTCTGGGTTCTGTATATTTAAACATTTTTGTGAATGTCTGGTTTCTGGAATACACTGTTCTTAATTGTCCCTGATGACAGGCAGAGAACAAATCAGACGTTTTCATGCAGTCACAGATTTGACAGATCACTTCGTCTGTTAGGCTCATATTTTTTAATAAGGACATTACTTTCGATATGGTGTAGGCTTGACCTAACTCGTGAATATTTTGCATTTCCTCAACAATAATTTTTATAGTAGAAGCAGGTATGAGCATCTGCCCTTGCAGTTTAAGTTAAAAGACACACACATTTCTGAGATATGAGTCACTATCATTCTCTGGCATGTCAATAGCTTCACTGGCTGCTTGCATGGCTTCATGTGTGTTTTCAGAATTATCTGTGCTGGCAAGTGCACTTGAGGACTGAGGGCAAGTTTCCATGTACATGTCATCAATACTATCAGGGGAGCATGCTTTATGCTTCCTACACATATGAGAAGTAAATGACGACTTCTTTGTAAAGACATTCTTACAACCTTTAACTGGGCATGACACTGACCTGCCCTCTCCAATATGGTCATTTAAGTGAGACACTAGCTCTTTCACCATCATGAGAAAATGGTGGGCACATAATGCAACCGCGCATTTTAAATCGGCAACAACGGCTGTAGCTTGTGGCGCAGGTGCATTATGTAAATGATAAAAATGACCCTTGAAAGCAGAGTAAGTTGTAAATGTTTGACTACAGTTAGCACCAACACACTTGAAAAGACAACGAGGCTCAATCCTATCCATGCACTTTGCAATGTAGCATATACCCTAAGTTAAAGTGTCCAGTTTCTTTGTGCAAAAGACGCAGGTCATCATTTAAGAAAATTTGGTGGGTGTGTGATTTATCACACATTGGTGTAGCAGTCTTAAAAGCTAACGGCACTAGCTTAGAACAACATGTGCTAACATTAGCTTATTACATGTGCTTAGCTTAGCTTGCAACATGTGCTTAAATTAGCTTATAACATATGCTAACATTAGCTTACAACATGCGCTAACAGTTCAGCAGACATTCCCGGTAGGAAAAAAGTAAACGTAAAGCTTACGTGGAAATGTTATTTTCTCTGAATCAACAGCCAAAGACTCCAAAACAAGATGTAAAAAGTTTTTAGAAAATTTCTTCTCCGCTCCTCCAAACAGCAGTACTGTATCTGGCTAGCTGCAGCCGTGAACGTGACGAGGCCAGTTCTTCTTCTTCTTCTTTTCTATCATGGCGGATCGCAAGCAACGTAAAGGTGCATACCGCCACCTACCGAGCTCAGCGAGAAAGGCTCTGGTCCCAGGCAATGTGTTTGCAGAAACTAAAAGAAAAACCCGCTCATTCTCAATCAGTTCATCTGGACAGTTTCTTTTTAGTAGAAAGAAAGAAAAACGTTTTTAGTTCAACCCCTCTCCCCCACCCAACGCGGTCACATGACTTACAACACTTAACATTTTGTTTCTAACTTTAAAAAAATATACAAATCACTATCTTTAAAAGTATACAAATCACTATCTTTTCATTCATTCATTCAACCTTTATTTAGTCAGGTAAATCTCATTGAGCCTCGAGGGCTCATTTACAAAAGCGACCTGCAAACTCAGGTCTCGTGCTCTATGCAAACTTATTTTTGTCATTATTCTTCCATCAATCATGTTAAAAGTACAGCAGAAGTTTGTAAAGTGATTTACCTTTGTATTTGTATTTTCAAAAACAGTTCAAAACTTTAGTTTTTCCAGCATTTTAATGTCATATTAACAAAATTGTTTTGTTATAGCCATTACAGTATTTTTTTGTGTTTTTTACCACGATTTGTAGTTTTAACAAATATATTTGATTATTCGCACACAGTTTTGTTGTACAAACAACGTAAAAAGATTGTTTAACAGTTTACAAAGGTTAACTGTGAATTAAACAAAACATTTATGCTTTCCATTTTACAGTATTTTTATGTTGTGATTTTACATAGTTTCAATGTAAATTCTACGGACATTTCTTACAGTGTACACAGGGTCCCAGTTACATCCATCAACAAATGCAAGAGAAAAACAATAATAACATCTAGGATTAACTAAGAGAGACATCAGCTAGTAATACACTAAGCCCTAATGTAGTAGAAAAACATCATTATAAACAGCAGCACGAACATGAGTCATTATGAGCAGATGATCACAGATGAACGCAGCAACAAGAAACAGATCAGTATCAACATGATGTGACATTTTGCAGTGTTTATTCTTATTATTTATTTATTCATGAGTCTGACAGCCTCAGGGTAGAAGCTGTATATATAGGAGTATAGGAGATTTATGTATAGGAGATTTATTAGAGACTTTACCAAAATTGCAAGACCCCTAAATGACCTTACCATTGGGTATTTTCCACCCAGGAAGGCTGCTAAACAGCGCTTCAAACACACCTCAGAAGTTGACCTAAAAAAAAACATTTGCTGAAAAATGGACATCAGAATGTGATGAGGCTTTTAATACTCTGATTCAGAAACTTACCACTGCACCAGTTTTAGGATTTGCAGATGTAACAAAGCCTTATATTCTTCATACTGATGCAAGTTTGCTAGGATTGGGGGGAGCTCTTTATCAAGAGCAAGATGGCCAGCTGAGGGTTATTGCCTTTGCTAGCAGGGGTCTTTCAAAGTGCGAAAAGCGTTATCCAACTCATAAGCTTGAGTTTCTTGCTCTTAAGTGGGCAGTGACTGATAAGTTTTTCGACTATCTTTATGGAGCCAAGTTTACAGTAGTAACAGATAACAATCCTTTAACTTATGTACTTACAACTGCTAAACTAGATGCAGCTGGACATCGGTGGCTAGCTGCCCTCTCCACATTTGATTTTCAGATGCAGTACAGAGCAGGAAAGAAAAATCAAGATGCTGATGGTCTCTCTAGACGGCCACATTTTGAGAATGGACTTGATGATTCAACACATGACGAAGACCAAACCATAGAACATTTCATAGCTCACATTGCCAAAGGGACTGGTGCCGCAGAGGTTTCATCAGAAGTTGTAAATGCCATCTGTCAGAAACATCTGGCTAGACAAACAAATCCTGCACACTCTGAACCTGCACTAGAATCATGCCTGGTTGAATGTATTGCTGTTGACGTGCATGTTATTCCCCCTGAGTACACACATGATGACTTTTTACTAGGGATGCTCGATATTGACTTTTTTGCCGATATCCGATATGCCGATATTGTTTAACACTTAATTTCCGATTACGATATTAACTGATATTACAAACCGATATTAAGGTGAAATTATATATCTCCTGTCAGGGACATTTTGTCTGCTTTATTGTGTTGCCCCACTGGATACATTCCATAGGCAAACAGTCTGTAGAAAATAAGAACCATTTCAACTGAAGTTATGGAAAAACTGCCATATTTATTTAAAAAAAAAATTCTTAAACAATAGGTTGGATCATGCTCTCCCTGAGATAATCCTGACAATACCCACTATAGCTAGGACAAATTTGACTTAAATAAAATTAAACATTGTAGCTGTAAAAGTGCTTGGAACATGTAATGTCAACTAAAATAACAAGTAAAATGTACAGCCAACTATAATTTTTCATTGTTAAATAAAATGTGGCTGGCAACAATAACATTTTGAAAACTGCACATTTCTATGAGGTACAAACAACACTTGAGAAATGAGGTAAACTGCAAAGAAAAGAAACAAAAGTGCACAAATATGGACAGCCTTGGCTGCCCATCACTTGGCCATACAGTCATTGAAATGATAAACTCGGCTCAATCAGCCCTGCTCCATATGAGCAAAATCAAAAAGATGCTACATGTATATCAAAGTGGTGTGCAATAAAAACAGAAAGGCACACAGTTTCAGTCCAGACCTTTCAGATTAGAAAATAAAGTCCTTTACACAGTTGAATTAGGCTGAAAGATTGATGAGCCCATTTAACTGGCCATAACTATAATAAAAAAACAGTACTTTACAGGTACAGTACAAAACAGATAAATAAAAATATAATTGCTTACTTTGAGCTGATCAAGCTTGTCTCTCTGTTAGCACGTCCGAGCACGTCGGAGCTCCGTACCTTTTGCTGCTCCTGCTGTTTAGAGGAAGGCCTGTTAGCTTGTTAAGTCCATACATTTGAAGCCATAAAAAGAGTTTACTTTAATAAACTTACCGAAAGCCGTTTCTCCGCGGTGTTCGTTCATCCAAAACAAGCTGACCGCGTTAGCTGTTGTTAGCCGCCGCCATAGACCTGCACTCGTTAGCTCCATGCTAACGAGTCCATTCATCCAAAAAAGGCTGTCGGAGCTGCTTCTCCACGTTAGCTGGGTGTTCATCCGACATCTCTAGGCTGCTAAGCGGACATCGAGACGAGCTCCCGGCCGCCGCGCGTCGGTTCGGTTCTGGTGGACCGCGTTACTGTTGTTAGCCGCCGCCATAGACCTGCACTCGTTAGCTCCATGCTAACGAGTCCATCCATCCAAAAAAGGCTGTCGGAGCTGCTTCTCCACGTTAGCTGGGTGTCCATCCGACATCTTAGGCTGCTAGGCGGACATCGAGACGAGCTCCCGGCCGCCGCGCGTTGGTTCGGTTCTGGTGGACCGCGTTACTGTTGTTGTTGTTGTTGTTTTTTTTTTTTGTTTTATTTTTTTTTTCCATTTATAGATGGCCTCCCTTCACACCTTATAGCCATCCTCTCACTCCAATATGTATTTTTTTTTATTTATTTATTTATTTATTTATTTATTTATTTTTTTTTTTAAATAGAGAGAAAGAAAGAAAAGAGAAAGTGAGACAACAAAACAACAATTATCCACAAAAAGAGCACAAGGCAAACACACCAAACCTCCGTCCACAATCCTGCAAAGCACATGACAGAACACAGCAACGAAACATACAAGCATAAAGACTGATAATATTCATGACCTTGCATTAGATTTCTATATATAAACATACCCATACCTACAAATATATATACAGTATACATACATATATATTTATATTCATTTATATACCCATCTACATATATCTACATATACATCCCTGCATCCATTTGTGTGTGGTTGTGAGCATGCATAAGTGAATAAGGTTCCTCCAATAGAACATTTAGTAGCGATTGTGAAGTATCAGAGATCTGTCCCCCCAAAGCCCGAGACAGACGAAAGGGCGATCAAAGCCCAAGACCCCAGGAAGGACCCCGAGCCCAGAGTCCCCAGGACCACCCGAACAGGACGAGCCACTCGTCCACTCCCCAGATCCGACCAAGGGGAAGAACCGGACGAACCCCACCAGGGACCACACACAATGACCCCCCGGGGTCAACAGCGACAAATGCACAGGCCCCCGCCAGAGCCCGCCGCACCGACGTAGCCCCAAGGCCGGACACCGACGCTCGGGCACCGGGGACGCCCACCCCTCAGGCCCAGACCCGACAGGACCAGAGGACCCGAGCCCCGCCAGGCAGCCACCAGGCCGAGCCGACCAACGCCCAAGCGCCCAGCCCCAGATAGTGAGGGTCCCAAGCACGCCCGCAGGCAGAGGAACACCCACCAGGGGGCCACGTGGCAGGAGCGCGACACTAGGTAGCCTTAGAAGTATCAGAGAGGGGGCAGTCCAAGTCCCAGCCTGACACTTAAACATTCATACACAGACACACTCATTTAGACCCACCCTCATCCTCACCCTCAGTCATAGAAAGACAAACAATAACGACACGCTCCAATCATAATCCCGAAGCACACTCTATACCCCCCAGGTCCAAGACATGTACCTGCTCCCTACATGGGGCAGCCCACATCCAAACCCAGGAGGTAGGCCCATTCATTCTGGGGTGGAGAGTAGCAGACATCCAAGATCCGGCCCACCCCGCGCCCCGCCGGCAGGACAGGGCAGGACACTCGAGCCCAAGCAGCCCCAGGGGGAGCGCACTGCCAGTCCCGCCCACGGCAAACCCGCAGGCCCCGAACCCCCCCACACCCCAGCACAACCCCTGACGGCCCACCCCCAGAATGTCCGCCAGGCAACCAGGGGGGTAAGAGAAAAATAAATAAATAATACAAGCCCAAAACCAGAAAAGTTGGCACGTTGTGCAAATCGCAAATAAAAACAGAATACAATGACTTGCAAATCTTTTTCAACCCATATTCAACTGAATAGAATGCAAAGACAATATATTTAATGTTCGAACGGAGAAACTTTATTTTGTTTTGCAAATAACCATTAACTTAGAATTCAATGGCAGCAACACATTGCAAAAAAGTTGGCACAGGGACATATTTACCACTGTGTTACATCGCCTTTCCTTTTAACAACACTCAGTAAACGTTTGGGAACTGAGGAGACCAATTTTTGAAGCTTTTCAGGTGGAATTCTTCCCCATTCTTGCTTGATGTACAGCTTAAGTTGTTCAACAGTCCGGGGTCTCCGTTGTCGTATTTTACGTTTCATAATGCGCCACACATTTTCAATGGGGGACAGGTCTGGACTGCAGGCAGGCCAGGGGAGGACCCGCACTCTTTTGCTACGAAGCCACGCTGTTGTAACACGTGCAGAATGTGGCTTGGCATTGTCTTGCTGAAATAAGCTGGGGCGTCCATGAAAAAGACGTCGCTTGGATGGCAGCATATGTTGCTCCAAAACCTGTATGTACCTTTCAGCATTAATGGTGCCTTCACAGATGTGTAAGTTACCCATGCCTTGGGCACTAATGCACCCCCATACCATCACAGATGCTGGCTTTTGAACTTTGCGCCTATAACAGTCCTGATGGTTCTTTTCCTCTTTGGTCCGTAAGACACGACGTCCACAGTTTCCAAAGACAATTTGAAATGTGGACTCATCAGACCACAGAACACTTTTCCACTTTGCATCAGTCCATCTCAGATGAGCTCGGGCCCAGCAAAGCCGGCGGCGTTTCTGGATCTTGTTGATGAATGGCTTTTGCTTTGCATAGTAGAGCTTTAACTTGCACTTACAGATGTAGCGACGAACTGTAGTTACTGACAGTGGTTTTCTGAAGTATTCCTGAGCCCATGTGGTGATATCTTTTACACACTGATGTCGGTTTTTGATGCAGTACCGCCTGAGGGATCGAAGGTCACGGGCATTCAATGTTGGTTTTCGGCCTTGCCCCTTACGTGTAGTGATTTCTCCAGATTCTCTGAACCTTTTGATGATATTACGGACCGTAGATGGTGAAATTCCTAAATTCCTTGCAATAGCTCGTTGAGAAAAGTTGTTCTTGAACTGTTCGACAATTTGCCCACGCATTTGTTCACAGAGTGGTGACCCTCGCCCCATCCTTCTATGTGGATGACTGAGCATGTCAAGGAAGCTGCTTTTATACCCAATCATGGCACCCACCTGTTCCCAATTTGCATGTTCACCTGTGGGATATTCCAAATAAGTGTTTGATGAGCATTCCTCAAATTTCTCTGTCTTCTTTGTCACTTGTGCCAGCTTTTTTGAAACATGTTGCAGGCATCAAATTCCAAATGAGCTAATAATTGCAAAAAATAACAAAGTTTACCAGTTCGAACGTTAAGTATGTGGTCTTTGCAGTGTGTTCAATTGAATATAGGTTGAAAAAGATTTGCAAGTCATTGTATTCTGTTTTTATTTGCGATTTCCACAACGTGCCAACTTTTCTGGTTTTGGGCTTGTATATATATATAAATAAATACATAAATAAATAAAATTGAAATTAACAAATCAAGACCCCGACACACACACCCCCGTCCCCAAATGTATTGTTGGTGAGTGTTGTTCTAAAGTGTACTTAAAAAGGAAAGAGAAGGAGCAAAGGCTGGCATTGTACCAGTTTCCCCTCCACTCCAACTCTAACCCAAGCCCTAATTGTCTAAATGCATAATGTTGAGTGAGCACAGGCATGGGGTGAGAGTGATGCCATCCCGCCACCCATAACAATGTGCTCACTCCATTCCCTATATGTGACTTTTATGAAGAAGTTTATGAATGAATGTCTAAAGTGTATATAAAATTGAGTCCCAGGTGTTCTGAACAACAGAGATGTAGAACCATTGCAGCACACCCGAGACTCAAATTCCCTACATGTATTAATTTAAGATGAAGAGGGCGGAGGTGCGTGTTGAGGGATGGGGAGAAAAATATCTGCAGGAACAGTGCTCCCACAGCGAGTCAGCTCCCCCGCTGACCCTGCGTACCCCCCCAGCTCGCCAAGGTCCACCCAAGGAGCGAGGAAAAAGAAACACCTCTCCGACCGCCAGGCCATTGAGCCAAGACCAGAGAGGGACACGGCCCCGAGGGCAGCCAACAGCAGAACCAACAGCCCACACCCACCAGGGCCGCCGTGACCCCTGCGAACCGCAGTCAGCCCGCCGCCCTAGAGGACACAAAATCCCACATGGACGACACGGCCAAGAGCGCCCGCCCAACCGCCGACAGAGCCAGGAAGCACCAAGAACAGGCCCCAACCAGGGCCTGCACACCGGCCAAGCATAGTCCAAGACCATCATCAAGGACATCCACTCAATCCCCACCCCAGAAGAAATACTACACCCACCCTTCATATTAACAACTTTCACATCACATAACACATTAGACACCCAGGCTGGGTTTGCCCGCCCCCTCCCATCGGCCACCAGTCACGCCCCCAGACACCCACCCCCCAGCATATGAACCCCCAACCCACCAGCGAGCCGAGGGCCCCCGGCCAGAGCCGGGCACCAGAGCGCCAGTCAGCCCATGCCCGGCGACCCGCCCACCAGAGCCCACGATCCCCGATCCCCACCAGGCCCAAGCCCGGGGACGACACGTCCCCAGAGTCCCAAGCCCCCGGCACCCGCCCCGAAACCACCCCAGCACAGCCGGGTCACCGACCGGCGACCCATGACTGCCGCCACCGACCACCCGAGGGCCCGCATGCCGCCCCTAGCAGATATCCCCCAGAACCCCCCCGGTCCTCCCCAGGTCGAAGACAGGGTCCTCCCCGCCCAAGCAGCCCCAACCCCCCGGTGCCCCAAACCCCAACCTCCCCCCCTCCAGCCCCAATGCCCCACAAGGCCACATCCCAGACCCCCCACCCTCACTACGTAACGGAACCGATCAAAGAGTGCCAAATAGATTGATCCAATGTGTCGGCAGATGCTGTTTCAAGACTAATATGATCTAACAGAAGATTTTTATACTGATTAATGCTAAGATTATTTTTATTTTTCCAATTTACGAGTATGGTTTTCTTTGCGATGCATAAGGCAGTGAAAAGCATATAGGATGTATTTTTTTCTAGTATAACATCTTCAAAGATACCCAGTAAGCAAACAGATGGAGAGAGTGGGATATTAAATTTCAAACATTTAGACAAGTCTTCACATACCTGTACCCAGAACCTCTGAACGGGTGGACAGAACCAGAGCGCGTGAATATAATCATCAGGTGTATTACTTATGCACTGTGAGCACTTGTTAGATGGTATAAAGCCCATTTTAAACATTCGCTGACCTGTATAATGTACTCTATAGAGAACCTTATATTGTATTAATTGTAAATTGGAGATTCTAGTCAATTTAAAAGTATTTGAACATACTTGAGACCAAATTTTTTGTTCAAAGTTGATTGATAAATCTGACTCCCATTTTTCAACAGGTAGTG